>PVIA01009794.1:32941-57586 GCA_004024845.1 Tonatia bakeri | reverse complement strand
AAACTACATAAATGGAGAGATACCCCATGTTTATGGACATAGAATCAATATTGTCAAGATGTCAGTTCTTCCTAACTTGATTTACATATTTAAAGGAATCCCAATCAAAATCCAGCAAGTTATGTTGTAGATACCCACCAACTGATTATAAAGCTTAAATACGGAAAAGCAAAAGATCCAGAATAACCAACACAATATCGAAGAACATCAGAGAACTGTCACTACTTGACTTGAAACTTACTATAAAGCTGCAGGAATTAAGACAGCATGATAATGCAAAAGAAAAGGTAAATCGATCAGTGGAACAGAATAGAGTTCAGAAACAGAGCCACACAAATACAGTCACCTCATCTGTGACAAGGAGCAAAGGCAGTACAATAGAGCAAAGATAGTCTTTTCTACAAATTGTGCTGGAAAAACTGGACATCCACAAGCACAGACACAAAAAATCTAAACACAGACCTACAGGCCTTACAACCTTAATAAAAATTAACTCAAAATAGACTTAACTGTAAAATGCAGAACTGTGGAATTCCTAGAAGATAGTATCAGTGTTAACTAGTTGACCTTGGCTGTAGAGATAATGTTTTAGACATAATCATAAAGACAATCCATGAAAGAAAGGACTGATAAGCTGGATCACATTAAAATTAAAAACATCTGCCCTGGCTCATGTAGCTCAATGGATTGAATGTCTGCCTGAGAACCAAAAGGTCACAGGTTCGATTCCTAGTGAGAGCACATGCCTGGCTCTCTGGTTATGGGCATGTGAGAGGCAAGCAATCAATGTTTCTCTTGCACATCGATGTTTCTCTCCCTCTTTTAATCCCTCCCTTCCCCTCTGAAAATAAATAAGTAAAATCTTTAAAAAAAAATTTCTAACTTCTGTTCTATAAAGGCACTGTTGAGAATGACAAGATGACAAGACATGCCGTAGACTGGAAGAAAATATTGGCAGAAAACACATCTGTTAAAGGATTGTTATCCATAATATCCAAAGAGCTCCTAAAACTCAATAATAAGAAAATAACTCAATTTTTAAAATTGTCAGAAGACTTAAACAGCTTGTCAATAAGCATATGAAAAGATGCTCAACATCTGTATCATTAGGGAACTACAAACTGAAACAATGATGTACCACTACACACCTATCTGAATGGCCAAAATCCTCTTAGGGTTCACATCTGCAGGAGGCTAACTAGACAGACCCCCCCTCCAACCCCCTGCCCCACCCTCTGCCGCTCCTTGTGGCCTAACCAGAAATGTCATCAGAAGATAACCAACTCCGTGATCTGGTGATAGAGTACAATGAGATGTTCACCCAGCCAGAAAAGAAAAAGACAAGAATAGACTTCTCTTTGAAAGTTTTTTAAAAATCCTCCAAGTTCCAGTTTTGACTTCCAAAATTTGATTTTTTCACCAAAAAAATTTTTTTGAAGAAATGTATTAATATTGAACATCAATGTCTTTTCATGAAAATATGAAGTTCTATCATAAAGTACCTATTCCTCTTCAAACAATTCTGACTTTGCCAGCCAAACAAACCATTGCAGAAATCCACCAGTGTTTGGGTCCTGCATGGAACAAGAGATCTGGGACAGACAAATGGTCAGTATCACAGGGGCAGTGGCCCTGGTCTGTCTTCAAAACAAAACAAAGGACCACCCTATCGCACTGTCCAAAAGCAGAGTGCCCAGTTAGGCTGCTCAGAAATCCTCACACCATATTAAATACAACAACTTTAATTTTATCTTTTCATTCCAAAGCTTAATTCTCATTCTAATAGAAAGTCCACTGTTTCAGGCTGCTAGAGACTCTAGTATTAGCACCACACCCAATTCTAGTTCTTAGGTTTGGACAATTCTGAAGAAAAAAAGTAGAAATATTAAGAATCATTTATATTCTTTTCAAAAATGAAATCTATACAAACTCAGCTAAGAAACAATGTCCTGTCAAGAAATATCTACGTAACTGTAATAAATGAACTAAACATCAATATCTGCATTTTTTCATTTCTTTTTAACGGGTCCAGTCCAACAATTTGAGCCAAATAAAGTGCGCCACAGAAAAGAACTCAAAATCACCCCATACTGAAATGGCCCATAATTCAAAGAGCCCAGAAGCTCCCTCAGGATGTCTGCTCAACAAACACATGCACATCACATATCATCTGTAGCCAAAGATGGCGAAGGCTCCCCAAACCAGGAGCAGGGTGCCAGTGGCTATTCCTATAGAATCCCCCCTCCAAACAACAGACAGCATCAAAGTTATCCCAGACAGACTCTGAAGTTCCAGGGGTTTACTTACCCCCAATATTTGCTATGGACTCTGGCCCAATAAGTTGATTTTCAAATAGCCTTTCCACCTGTCGTAACTTCGTATTTGGTTGCAGAACACCAAGCAATTGAGGAGGTTCTTTAAAGCTGTAAAATAATGCAATTATAGGGATTTGTCTATAGAAAACACATGAAGAAAGTGTTTACTGAGGACCTACAACATGCATAATTCCATTGATAAAAAGGGTTCATTCCAATAATATTTTTATCTGCCAGAAATATAAAACTTAAGGAAAAACTGTCCCTCAGATGGCAGGTGATTGCAAATTTTGCAATCAATCACCTGCCATCTGAGAGCACTCCAGGGCCTCCACCTAACTGAACTGTTTATCACAAGTCCAATGCCTCGCAGCAGGTTAAACCTCCTCACACCCCAAGATTCACACACCCTGGCATTTATACTCCCAGTGGTTGCCCTCCCATTAAAGTCTAAAGGAGATAGAGGGGAGCCATGTGGACATTTCACAGCTGACAGCCTTGCTTCATGGAGAAGAGAGAAGAAGTGAGACGGGTGCATAGGGAACTGGTGCCACTGCCCTATCACCCAGCGTAGGTGCACCCTCAGGACCCATCTGGCTTCTCTCTGAAGATAGCTTCCACTGGGCCCTGCCTCCCTTCCTTCACTCAGATTGGGCTCCAGGAACTCTTTCCTCTCCTCAGATCTTTCCCTCCACATGCAAATACATTCTTTCTCCCAATCCATCAGTAAATCATGCTGATGCCACCTCTAAAAAACAGACATCACTGAACCCTTTTGCCCCATGTCCTCTGCTACCACCCTGGTCCAGGCAACTGTCTTCTCTCTCTTGCTTCCTCTCTGTCCTCAATAGTCTATTCTCAACCCAGTAGCCCATGTGAGCACTATAGTCAAATCATAGCATTTATCTGCTCAAAGCCTTGTAATGGCCCCATCTCACCTAAAGCCTAAGTCCTTGCTGTGGTTCTTAGCCCTACACCATATGGCCTGTCAATTCTCTCTCCCCTCTCCTAGCACTACACTCTACCCCTACACACTAGCCATTTCCTGCTAATTTTTTTTATTTTAATTGTTGTTGCAGTATAATTTTCTATCTTCCTGCTGGTTCTTGACTGCACTAGACATCTTCCATCCTAAGTCCTTCACATTGGCTGTTCCCTTCACTCTCACCTTCTCAGTGAGACCTGCAATTTCTCTTCTCACCTTCTCTGACCATGCAATTTAATTTTCAAAAGCACAGTCCCCCCACAACTCTATTGGGTTCAGAGCCCATTTCAGCTTCTTACTTCTGTTGTGTTTATTGTCTGTCTATCCCCTTGTAGATGAGCAGATGAGATCAGGGATTTGTTCTGTTTTTCGCTGCTGTATGCCAACCATTAGGAGGCTCCTAATGAACACTATAGAAGGAGTGGGAAGGTGGGAAGCGCGGGGAGCAATCTCCCAATTCCCTCCCCACCCTGCCCTCCTGCAACACAGTTGCCTAGCCAGACCACCAGAGTGGGAGACACAGGGTGGGTGGAGGGAGTGGTTGAGGATGTGGAAAAAAGCTTTCTGCCTTGCTGGCAAAGCACTTCACCCTTGCCACCTGCTCTGAGTGGGCACTATGCAGAACACGGCACAACTTCCTTCAAATTAAATTGCTCCTCTCCCCCATCATTATGATTTTCAACTTTCTGAAAAAAACACTTCATTTAACTAGGAATTTTATTTACAAAGGAAGAGGAGGACTATAACCTGTATTTTTGGTGGAAAAGCCTGAGCTATGGAGTTGTACGAATCTGCTTTCAGATTCTGACCTCGGAAAGGTCATACTTCCCAAAGGTGTATGTGAAGATTGAACAACATAAACACATAAAGCCCAAGGATAGCCCTGGCTGGTGTGGCTCAGTGGACTGAGTGCCAACCTGTAACCAGGAGGTCACTGGTTCGATTCTTGATCAGGGCACATGCCTGGGTTGATGGCTAGGTCCCCAGGTGGGGAGTGTGTAAAAGGCAACCAACCCATCTATGTATCTCTTGCACATAGATGTTTCTCTCCCTCTCTGTTTCCCTTCCTTCTCTACTCTCTAAAATAAGTAAATAAAATCTAAAAAGAAAAAGAGCCCAAAGATAGAAGAGGGTACACCTGATACCAGCCCCTCTCACTCAGTCCTTGGACCTTACCTAATTTTCTACACACAGGAAGTCCTCAGGAAATATTTGCAAAATCAAACTAATCAGTATATGACATACTGTCCCTGTCCACAATGAGCCTAAGAATTATCTCAGCAGGAAAACAAGAAGAAAACAAAATGCAAAGGACTAGCAAGAAAGAACCCCCATTCCTGCACCTAGCAGCAAAAGCACCAAGGAAAAGTGGCCCCAGGTAGCCCAAATTAGCACTCACAGCAAGCCAGGCCACATGGACTCTGGTTAAGGCCAGTGACCTTCTGTTAACTAATTAATTCCTGATAATTCACATTAATTTCCACTAACTCCTGCTAACTCCATGTGTCAAATGTTTGCTGAAAGACTGGTCAACATCCTCCAGAAATCAGGATGTCACACATGTTCTGTATATAACAGTCCTCTAATCTTCCAAAATGGAAAAGAAAGTGGCTTCGCATGTCAGGTTTTTGGCAAAGCCCTGCAGCCTTCTAAGTGACTTTACTCCCTAGAACTAAAACTAATGCATAACAACCTGCTCTGGAAGGGTTCCACCCCTCCTTGTCCCTGGTCTATCTGTTCTCTGATTT
The DNA here is from genome assembly GCA_004024845.1 of Tonatia bakeri. Lineage (NCBI taxonomy): Eukaryota > Metazoa > Chordata > Mammalia > Chiroptera > Phyllostomidae > Tonatia > Tonatia bakeri. The sequence goes on along the minus strand of PVIA01009794.1, from coordinate 52,538 downwards.
CTTGAAGATTTCTAAGCATGGTCTAAGCTCAAATAGAGGTCATTAGCACCCTGGAGGTAGACTCCCCAAGGCACTGCCATTGCTGACGTCCAGCTCTGCCAGCGGACCTGATCCCATTGTACATGACACCTCCCTTGCCTGGGAGATGACTGAGGTAGAGCATAAACCAGTAGCTCTGCTTTTCTGACTTCATCAAAACTGCGTCACTCACCCCAAACTGTGGATCTCCTCCTTCCTTGCTCTTTTTGCTCTGAAGAGAGTTTGAAAGAGGGATTTTTTTACTGTTGTCATTAGCATTTTTCCCAAACCTCAATTTATTTCTGTTCTTACACTCTCTGCCACTCTGCTGTTCGTCTGCACTTTGAGGTCCATGCTTCCAATTTTTGAGCAAGTCATTCCATAAATCTGAGCCTGTGGGAGAGATCCTGTCAGCAACACTGATTTCACTAGTTTTCTCCACCTTTCCTTCTCCATCAGGCTCATCTACTGCCCAGGAAGAATTCTCATGCACAACTTTAAATCCTCACTAGACCATGTTTCCTTTCAGTTTCTGGTCACGAGTACACACCCACCTTTCCTCTGAATCTCTTCACCACTCTTTCCACACATAAGTTCACCTTTACTGAGATCAAAGGTCTTTAGTCACTTGAGTTCCAACCTTCCCACTCCAACTCTGAAACTCCATCTTTACCTGCTCTCTCTACTTTACTCCTCTTTCCCAAGGCTACCTCCCCAGCCCAGACTTTAATCCCCAGCTGTGGACACAGTTCATTTTATCACCTTGCCAAATGAATAGAAAAGTCCAGGTCAGTTTCTATTTGGGTTGGGCTGAGCCACATCCTTCCACATGTAGACAGGAGTTAGCAAGAAAGAGGCCCCTCCCTTCTGTGTGTCCCAGAACCCTCTCAGAGAGAACATCTAGGGTGTCCTTGCAAGGAAATATTGGCACACCAGAAATTAAAGAGCAAATATGCATATAAATCTAAAGTACCCAGGCCTCAACCCATTGTCAATCTAATTCAATCTTATGCAAGCTAATTGTGTTTTAACAACACCATGTACCTTAACTAATTTCCAATCCAACAACAAAAAGTTGACTCTTTTCTACGTATGTCAATCTAATGTCAGAAAAATTGATATGTTCTGCAGGTAGATATCAGTTAGACACAAAACACCAACACATTATAGAGTTGCATATGTTATATTTACTTCAAAATAAGACATGGTTCTTTCTGAAGTTTTTAAACCTTACATAGACCAATTCACTTAAAATAAACTCCAGACTGCTCACCCCCCTGGGCAGTTGCAATGGAAAACAGGAACTTACTGAACCAGACTGCATAACCTTCTTGCACCACATAAACATCAATGTCATAAATCACAGCAATAAGAGTCTGGTTCAGTCTTAATATAACTAAGAATATGAATACATTTCATGGGACTCCCTAAATGTATACTATTTTATCAAGTTATAACAGACTGCATTATTCACAGATCACCAATGAGGAAAGGTAACTTAGGAAAAAAAGAACATTAATTATAAGTTTTTTTTAAATCAGTTACTTACAAAATTTAAACAAAGTAACCTCCATTTGTGTATGTGTTTGCCACTTCTTATTAATTCAGCTTAACTGTGTCTAATACTTAAGCTTCTCTTATTTGGGATTCTTCTGGTTTTTGTTTTTGATTGGTATAGTTTTGTTTTTGAAACAATAACATGGGCAAAACCATGCATATATTCTGTGGAACATCTAATTCAACATAAAATGCAGGCAAAAAAATGAAACCTTTATTTCTTATAACTTACCTTTCAAATCAGATTGGTTTAGTCAGTCAAGAAATCATCCCAGCCTATTATACTTTACTGAGCAATCCCTCCCAAGAATTTCTGGGGCAGCTCACCTGAGAGGCTGTGGATCTATGGGAGAATCCAGCAGCACCATGGCTCCAAGAAGTGGAATGGTGAGGGAAACAGCCAGCATCAAAAAGGTCACTCGGAAAACTCTGCCACTAAAGGAGCTGTCAGAAATGAAATATATACAAAGGTAATCAACAGAAGCTCAGGCAGTGACAATTTGGCTGTTTTCAAAGCCCTTTCAGCAGGAACAGGCTTCTCACCCCCATGTCTCCACAATGACACCATCAATTTCTGTGGCTTGTGATTCAACTTTAGCACTGTTTGCTAGTACTGCCAAACATGCTTTTGTTCTTTTTTAATCTTCCAGCTGTGTGGGGCACTCTTATCAGTTATTTTCCAGATAGTATGATAGGTTGTACCTTAAATCCTCTAGTAGAGTTTTAAAGAGAGAAAATTCAAAGCACTGATGAACACAAAAAGTAATGGGAATAAAGAATTACAATAAGGGAAGACACACTCATCTACAGAGAAGACAGGTGTTCCTCAAAAGACATTATTTTCTGGTACATGAATTCAAAGCAGCAACACTCAGTACATTATGTTCCTAGATTCTCAGGTTCTGTGAATAAAAGAGACAGACAAATTCATGAGGCAGAGGAAGAACAACTTCCTGAGCATCTGATTCCCCAGTCATTTATAGATCACATCTTTAAGATCTCAAAAAGTAACCCCAGCTCTTCGACCTAGGAGTCTGACAGATACTGACAGTTATTTAGAAAGAATCTACAAAATTACAATTCCAAGTCATCAATACTAAAGCCCTGGGAAGATGTGAAATCTGCCTTAGGAATCTCTCATTAAGTTTTGGAACAAATGACCAACAGTGACTAAAATTCTCTCAAATGATCCTCTTACCTACGTCGTTACTCACCTGGTTAAAAAAAAAAGTGAACACATTTAGCCTCTTGCTACTAAATAAACTTTATAGGATCATTATTTGCTTATATTAAGTACATTCAAATTTACTAAACACTTGACGTCAAGATTAATTTAAAGCAGCAGACCACAATGGGTTTCTGCCTCTGCTGCCACCACTGTCTCAGACCATCAGGTCTCAAAGAGGCCCAGTGACATGCCAGAATGAGGGACAAGTCAATCTGGGAGCAGACTGGATCCAGCTTCTTTCAATATTACTGCGAGTTATTTGATAATGATAGAACCCAACTAGGCACAATGTACATTATTGATGTGTCATGCCTTGTGTGGGAAGGACAGCAATTCCAGGGGAAAGCTGCCATTGTGGAAAAGTTGTCTAGCTTTCCATTCCAGAAAATCCAGCACAGCCCCAAGACACAGGACCATCAGACCACACCAGATAGTTGCGTCATCAGTACAGTTGTGGACCAGCTTAAGGCTGATGAAGATCCTATCATGGGGTTACACCAGATGTTCCTATTAAAGAACATCGACGATGCTTGGGTTTGCACCAATGGCATTTTAGGCTTGCCCTGCACAACTTCAGCTGACCTTCCAGTCAAGCACTCATGCTATTTCCTCCTCCTTCCTCTTCCCGATACTATTCACATTCCTCCAGATGCTCCAAATATCATACGCAAATGAGCAGGGCCATGGTGGAAGTGGACACAGTACACTGCTGCTAGCTAGGTATTGTATATGATGTTTGGACACAAGACTAGTTATATCTGACAGGAGAAGGTTGTATTGTACCAGCTCATGCCTTGGAAAGACTTAAGTAATGCAAAAGGTAGTATTTTTTTTCCTAAAGATTTTACTTATTTATTTTTAGAAAGAGGGAAAGGGAGGGAGAAAGAGAGGGGGAGAAATATCAATGTGTAGTTGTCTCTTGCATGCCCCCTACTGGGGACCTGGCCCGAAACCCAAGTATGTGTCCTGACTGGTAATCGAACCAGCAACCCTTTGGTTCACAGGCCCATGCTCAGTCCACTGAGTTTGTCTTTTTTTTTAATCTATTGGCAAGTTGTTCTAGTAACCCAAAGAAGTGAAGGAGAAAGCAGCTGCCTCACTGCCCAGATATTGATTTGTTCAGATGTTTCAATGCCTCATGATACAATAAACAACAAAAATTTTCCTAACAGTTAAAAAAAAAATTTTTTTTAATGGAATCATAAGCTCCTAAGATAGAGAACCTTTTTCTTTTTCTGTTTATCCTCACACAAGGACATGCTTATTGATTTTAGGGAAAGGGAACGAGAGAAACATCAATAAGAAAGTGCAACATCAATCAGCTGCCTCTCATACATGCCCCGATCCGACTGAACCCACAACCTAAGTATGTGCCCTGACTGGGAATTGAACCCACAACCGTTCAGTTTCTGGGATGATGCACCAACCAACTGAACCACACCAGCCAGAGTAGTAATCTTTTTCTATCAAAACAAAAATGAACTAAAAAAAAATCATACACATAAAAACACAAATAATTTAAGGGCAGTGTTTTTCTTGATTTTGACAGGATAATCTTCTTCTGCATAAACTAGATCCAGATAGAAATGTGGGGACCTTGATGCCAGTCCTAATTTCCCTAAAACCAGCCAAACCACTTCAGGTGAGTTTCTTCACCGAAAGCCTATAGGCTCCCCACTGTGTAGCAGTGTGTGGGACAGGGAACCCTAAAACTCCTGCCAAATCTGAACATGCATGATTTTATTAAATGAATAAAGCAGAAAAAATAAGTAACTCATTCTGTTTTTATAGGGCTAAGAAAAATGAAAGAAAAACAAAGAGAGACAGAGAAGCTTTCACAGCACGTCACCCTACAGACATTTGGGACAGCATGACTGAAGAGTGTGTGAATTCTGCCCTAGCTGGTATGGCTCAGTGGTTGAATTACCAGCCTGTGAACCAAAGGGTCACCAGTTCAGTTCCCAGTCAGGGCACATGCCCAGGGTTGTAGGCCAGGTTACCAGTAGGGGGTGCACAACTACACATTGGTGCTTCCCTCTCTTTCTCCCTCCCTTTCCCTCTCTAAAAAAATAGATTTAATATTTAAAAAAGAGTGTGTGAACTCTGCCAACAATATGAGTGGGCAGAAAATAGATCCTTCCTTAGAGCCTCCATAAATATGGCCCTGCAACACCTTGCTTTTAGCAAGGTGACCTGTCAGGACTTGTAACCTCCAGAACTGTAAGATAATCAATATGCTGTTGAAGAAACTAAATGTGTAGTCATTTGTCACAAGAGCCATAGAAAACTAATACATTTTTCTCATTAAGCTAATTTTATTACCTGGAAGTGGGATGCTGCTGTAACAAATACCTAAAACATGAAAGTAGCTTTGGAATCTCACTGTTGGTAGAAAAATTCTGAGGAACAGGGTAAAAAGTCTAGATTTCCTTAAACAGACTTTTAGTAGAAACATGGATATTAACTACTCTGCTAATAAGGGCTCAGAAAGAAGTGAGTAGCAGGGCAGAGAAACATATATCATCTTAGAGAATACCTAAATTGTCAGTAAAAGACTATTAGCAGAAATATGGACACTAGAGGTACTGCTGGTGACGGCTCCAAAGGATGTCAGTGTAAGTTACTGGAAACTGGAGTGAAGCAGATCCTTGTTATACTGTGGCAGAAAGCTTGGCTGAATTATTTCCTGCAATGATATGAAATGCAGAACTTGTAAATGATGAACCATGACATTTAGCTAAGAACATTTCCAAGCAGGACAGCATAATGGACAATGCTGACCAGTTCTTCTTTCCTTTGACATTTCCTCTTTCCTAAGGAGAATCCTAATCTGTGTCTATTTTCCTCCTAATAAAAAGAAAAACAAATTTTGTTCCTAATTTCCTTCTCTTCCCTCATATAGGGTGCAGAACTCACCCCCAGCCAGGTAAAACTCCAAGTTTTATCCCTTTTGCTAGCTGGGAAAGAAGATGGTTCAGTCCCACAGATCCAGTAGGGAGAGACTGAAAGAACTGAGGCTCTTGAAAGAGGACTGTTGGCCAGGAAAGAAAAAAGTCAGGATAACTCCTCCCTCCCAGCCCTTTCTCCAAACCCCAGAGCCACATAACTTCTTCTAAGGTGACTGACTAGTGCTGACAAGAAAATGCATACTTAGCACAGATCAGCTATGAACTCTCACAACAGCAAGCTAAGGTAACCTGAAAGGTACTCAGCAGAAAAGGAGTGAGGGCCATGACAAGAGTAACAATAAAAACAGTCATGATAAGAACATGGCATGTGCCCTGGCTAGGTACTCAAATGGTTAGAGTGTCATCCCGGTAAGCCATAGTTGTGGGTCCAATCCCTGGTCAGGGCACATGTAAGGATCAGCCAATGAATGTGTAAATAAGTGGAACAAATGAATGTTTCTGTCTCTCTCTCTCATATAAATAAATCATTTTAAAGAAAAGGAAAAAAAGAACATGCCATGCAATGTGCTTTACATTGGTAACTAGGCAATGTGTATCTTTGTGCTTTACAAACAAGAAAAGTGAACAAGTGGTTTGCCCATAGCCTACTGCCAGAAATGGAAGAACACGGCTGAGTGCCAGGTCTGATTTTAAGCCTGTGATCAACCATTAGCAACACCGCCTGCCAATGACAAAGGAAAGGATACCCAAACCTAGAGCCCTCAAAGCTGACTCTGAGGTCTGAAACACTCTCTGCAAAAGTAAGTGGTAATTTGCCAATTCTGGACATTTCATATTATGGAATCAAATGAGATCATATAATATGTGACCTTTTGTAACTGGCTTCTTTCACTCACAATGTTTCAAGTTTCACCCAAGTTGCAGTATACGAGGTCTGTCCAGAAGGTATCCAGCTATGTAATATGAAAGAGACATTTATTGAAGAAAATACAAGAAATAATGTATACAGGACAATGACACCTCAGTCTCCTTCAAAGTAGGCATTGGAACCTCACACAGTTCTCCCAGTCGCCACCAGCTGTCCCATCATATTTTCCTGAATCATACCAAGGATCTGAAATCTCACCTTTTAAAGGTGATTTTAGTTTTGGGAAAAGCCAGAAGCCATAGGGCACCAAATCTAGGCTGCAGGGGAACTGAGTCACCTGGGTATCTTGACATTTTGCCAAAAACTCTACAAGAGATGTGATGCATAAGCAGGTACATTGTCATGATGTAGCTGCCAATCACCAGTTGTCCACAGCTGTGGCCTTCTGAATCATCTGAATAGTTTCTTTGGAGGAATGTTTAAGCTTAACACAAAATCTGATGCAGGTTCATCGCTCCACTCACTCAGTCATTTCACATGTGACAGCAACATAGTACACATGCTGACTCAAGTGTCTACCACCCCTACTGATTAGTACAGTGAAGTGGTCATTGTTTACTCGTGCATTCCAGTTCACTCTCCTTGGCTGCCAGGTTACAACAATGTCGTGCGAACCATTCTCACTATATTATAAACAATGGCTGGACTTTTTTCAGACAGACCTCATATATCAGGACTGCAGTCCTTTTTATGGCTCAATAACATTCCATTATAAGTATATACCATGATTTTTTAAAAAGATTATTTATTTATTTATTTATTTATTTATTTATTTATTTATTTATTTTTAGACAGAGGGGAAGGTAGGGAGAAAGAGAGGGAGAGAAACATCAATGTGTGGTTGCTTCTCACACTCCCTGCACTGGGGAACCTGGCCCACAACCCAGGCAGGTGCCCTGACTGGGAATCAAACCAGCAACCCTCTGCTTCACAGTCCAGTGCTCAGTCCACTGAGCCACACCAGCCAGGGCTATACCATGATTTTTTTTATCCACTTATTTGCTGATAGACATTCTGGTGGAAGAGGGAAATGCAGAATAATTACTTAACAGGTGTAAGGTGTTTTTATGGGGTGATGAAAAAGTTTTATAACTAGAGGGCTGGTGATTGCCCAGCACTAAATAGCACTGAACTGTACACTCTAAGAAAGGTAATTTTATGTTATGCAAATTTCACCTAATTTTTTTTAAAGTCAGCAGTGATTAAAATACTCTAAATTTAGATTGTAGTGATTGTTTCAAAACTCTGTGACTATACTAAACACCACTGAACTGAACAATTTAAGTGGGTAAATTTTATGGTATGTAAATTATATTTCAAATGCTTTAAAAAAAAAAAGTCAATGACTCAACTATGCAAACTGCTTCTCCAGAGGCTGGGACAATCTGTAACTCAAGATTAAAGTCTTTCAACACAATGGAAATAACTCTAAGTAAAAATGAAAGTGAAGACTTGATTGTGTAGTTCTTCTAAAAACAGAATCCCAAAGAGAGAGAATGGTAAAGACGCGTGGCTATCCATGGTGAACGCTGACCACATAAGCATTCTGGTAGGCTGAGGTAATCACCCTTCTCCACCCCAGTAGAGAATGAAAGAAATCTCCCTAATTTGGCAAAGGAGATAGACATACACATCCTAGAAGTACAGAGTCCCAAACTAGATGGACACAAAAAGGACTACACCAAGACACATCATAATTAAAATGCCAAAGGTTAGGCCTGGCTGGTGTGACTCAGTAGACTGAGTGCCAGTGTGCAAACTGAGGAGTCACTGGTTCAATTCCCAATCAGGACACATGCCTGGGTTGCAGGCCAGGTCCCTAGCAGGGGGTGAGCAAGAGGCAACTATAGTGGGGCTCCTAGACAATAGATGTCTTCATTTTAGCATTAGATTGATGTTTCTCTCCTTCTCCAGCCCTTCCCCTCTCTAAAAATAAATAAAATCTTAAAAATAAATAAATTGCCAAAGATTAAAGATAAAGAATCTTAAAAGCAGCAAGAGAAAAGCAGATGGCTACCTACAAAGGAGTTCCATAAGACTGTCAGCTAATTTCTCAAAAGAAACTTTGCAGGCTAGAAGGGACTGGAAAGAACTTTTCAAAGTGATGAAAAGCAAGGACCTACAACAGATTACTCTATCCAGAAAAACTATCATTTAGAATGGAAGGGCAGATAAAGTGCTTCCTAGACATGGTAAAACTAAAGGAGTTCATCATCACCAAGCCACTATTATATAAAATGTTAAAGGGACTTATTTAAGAAAAGGAAGATCAGCCCTGGCGGGTGTAGCTCAGTGGATTGAGCGCGGGCTGCGAACCAGGCATCAGCAGGTTCGATTCCCCGTCAGGGCACATGCCTGGGTTGCAGGCCATGTCCCCCAGCAACCGCACATTGATGTTTCTCTCTCTCTCTCTCTCTCCCCCTCCCTTCCCTCTCTAAAAATAAATGAATAAAATCTTAAAAAAAAAAAAAGAAAAGGAAGATCAAAACTATGAACATTAAAATGGCAAATTCACAACTATCAACAATTGAATCTAAAAAGCAAACTAAGCAAACAAGCAGGACAACAGAAACAGAATCACAGATATGGAGACCATTTGGAGGGTTACTAGTTGAGAAGGGGAAAGGGAAGAATGGAGGAAAAGGTGCAGGGATTAAGAACTACAAATTTGTAGGTATAGAATAAACAGGGGGATGTTAAGAACAGTATACAGGAAATGGAGTAGACAAAGAACTTATGTGTCTGACCCATTGACATGAACTAAAGGGATGGGGGTTACTGTCAGAGGGAATGGGGGGTACCAGGTAGAAGGCAAAGGGGTTAAAATTGGGACAACTGTAATAGCGTAATCAATAAAATATATTTTTAAATAAAATAAATCTGAAAAAAAAAGTATCTTAGATGAATACAATGTAAAAAAGGTACAATGGCAAAGACCAGCAGCAGATAACTTTGGAACATCCAATTTACCCTGCCATTAAGTCAGAAATCCCCACAGAGAAACTGAAAAATAATTTAATTAACTCTGCCCCTCTGCAGCAGGGCCAGGAGTGTCAGAGGAGCCCAAGTGAGACTTGGGACTATCCAGTAAGTGCCCTCAGGAGCTATATGCCTTGGTTTTCAACACTGCACCTCACAGAGATCTCAGGGCCAGCTGCACTTTCATGTAAGGGCCAGCTTACATTTCTCATGTAAAAATGTACATGGCATGCCTTGTCTTTATGGTTTCTATAGTAAAGCACTGCTAGTTCTTGCATGACCATTCTAAAAGGCTCATCAGTCATCATCAGAGGATGACTTCCCAATCAATATCCACAGTCAATAGGGTGACCAATTTGTCCTGGTCTGCCAAGATTAGCACTGAAGGTCCTGCATCCTTGAAAGTTTCTGAGTCCAGGGTAAATAGGATGGTTGGTCACCCCTATAGTAGGACTGTATATTACCCACCCTCCCACACAGCCCAGGAGTCATATATTACCAAAAAGTCTTCTCTGCGAATCACCTTTCTAGACCAAAACACTCCTTTCTGTTATATCTCTCCTTCAAAGATGTTCCTCTTATCATAGGTGAATAAATTCAAAATTCAGTCTCCCCTGGAAAAACTGTCCCTCATTCAGTATCTACCATATCACTTGGCACACCAACAAATACTTCTATTTCTATCAACTTATAAGTCAATGAGTTCCACAACTTTGAGCTTGTTCTATATAGGGCCACTTGGTTCTCCCCAAGTTATGAGACTCAGGACGCAAAATTAAAAACAGAAGTTTAAGTATTTTACATTAAAATAGATGATTAAGGATCATGCTTCAGTTTTTATCTAATAAAATAGAGCATATTTAAATTCTGGAAGGCTGACAGAAGCAAAGGCCAAACAGCTGAGATTTCCTTCATTAGGCATCGACAACTAGTTTCCTCTGCTTCTCGGTCCGTATTAGGAAAAATCAGCAAGGCTGAATTCTCACGAAAATTGCCTAACAAACTCACTTCTCTGTTCGCTTCTCTTTCTGGAAAACCGCAGTGAGGACTGGTCCTGCTCAGAAAGAGGGGACCAGGTACAGAAGCCAGCTCTTCGCTGGACATCCAGGCGCAACCCGAACCATCTTTTCAGGGCTCCCTTCAGGACTGTGAGAGCGCGGAACGCGGAAGGTAGGGCAGTGGCTAGATGGCTCTACCCGGGGAAACGTACGGTAGCCCAACAAGAAGGCCAGCGTGTAGGGAAAGGGAAAGCGAAAGCGAGAAAACCACCGCTCTGGAAGCTGGAGCAAGAGGGGCAGGTGCAGCGCGAGGAGACCTCGGGACCTAGAGCCCGGAATAACACCGCGATAGGGCGCAAAGCGTGCGCAAAGCCTCCAGGATCTGGCAGGTGCCATCGGCTTGATCAGATGAGTTTTGCTAAGGGTGTTAAAGGACACGGCGCATGCCGCACGTCGGGACCGCCTATACCCGGCTGCTATCAGTGCCATCGTCGTGCTCTGCGGTCGGCCCCGCCGCTCGAGGTCAAAGTCTGGGGGCGAGCCTACCTGCAGTCCTTGGTCTCCGGGATCTGCCTGTCATCAGTGACAACGTGCGGCCCCAGGGGCCGGCGCCGCCGCAGTCCGTCCGCCTCGCTCATTCTGAGACTACCAGTGCCGCCCGCCCCGCAAACACCAAAAACGGAGCAACGCAAACACCTACAATGGCCGCGCACCGCCCATTTACCACTCCCGAGCGCTGAGGTGACGTGACCACGCCCCTTCCGGCAGCGTGGCGAGCAGGCTCCTGGGCGTCCGTCAGTGGGCCCTGCGCTTGGCTGTCCGCGCACTCCCCAGTGCTGGGCGCAGGGCTTGGAAGCGGCCCAGATTAAGTGAGTGCCTTTGGCCTGCCTCTGTGCTGCCTGCTTTCTCTTGTGATGGCGAACGATAGTAATTGTTTTGCACCTCGGCAATGCTGGTGGTTTGTGTTGGTAAAGAGGATGGTGCTGTTTATTAGAATGACAAAGACCTGGGTTTCTACAGGCAGCGTAAAAAGCAATATTATGCGCTTTTGCTGGGGTGGCTCAGTGGATTGAGTGCCCGCCTGCAAACCGAAGAGTTCTCCACCCACTGGTGCCTCATGGTGTGCTATTTCTGCATCCCCTCCATGACTCTGTGTAAGCCCTGTTGTTTGGCTGGCCTTTTTCTCTTTTGCCACCCTCCAATCTTGAGCTAGAAAAGATACATTGTCGCTTTTCTAGTTCTTGAAGCTAAGGTGGTCACAGACAGTGTTCTGGCTGTGAGATAAAATCAGAAATCTAAGAATTCTTTTTACCTCTCTGGAAGTTCTTGCTTTTCTAATGAAAAGGAGAGATGGTGTTGTCCCTGCCCTTTCTTCTCCTGCCCTGAACTCCAAGTTTTGCTTAGAATGGCAGTAGTAATGTATGACTGCAGGAGACACTTGAGGTCTAAAGGACATGCTGAGCACACTACGGTCCTTGGTGGGACGGACTGTTGAGCTGCTGACCAAATGCTAACAACCACCTACACCTGGGCTTTTTGTTGGATGAGGAAAACAATCCCATGCCCATCTAGGTCGTTGTCAGCTAATAATGGATGCTTGTACCTGAATACTTTCCTTTTGATATGCTGACATTCTCAGCTTGAGCATGTCTGTGGCATTAAATTATTGCTTCAAGCACAGCTCTCCGCAACTGCCCATTTCAAGTATTCTGCTTCACAAGTTTCTTTGTCTGAAGTCCTGATTCCTGTACTGAGAATCTGAGGTTTCCAACTTCATTGAGGTGCCCATGCCTGGTTGATTATCTGTGTTGGAGGACAGAATCCCATGGCCCACTAATCAATCAATGGGCGCCAGGAGAGCAGACTAGACACTGTCGGCATGAGTAGGACAGAACTGTCACATGGAATGATGTTAGCCCCAATGAAAAGCAGGCAGGAGTAGAGGTAAGGATTATAAATAAACTGATGAGAGAAGAAGTCCTCAATACCCCTGAAGAGGAGTAGTCTTAAGGTCAACAGAGACTCGATAGGAAAATGTGCTCAGTAGGAAAGACATTCAGCAGTCGATGTCTGCCATGCACGCGATGTTCATCGTTATCTCTCTTGAAAAGTGAACTAATGGGACTGGGAAGATGGCGGCATTGTTGGAGGAATCGTAATCCCCTTCCCCAGGGCACAGGAGAGAATCTGGCTGATCTGAGGAGGAACAGAGCGAGGGGCCACTGATATGGCAACATTTATGAAAATAGGACATCAAAAATTATAGCAGACATTGAAAAAACAGACAGTAAGGAGACTGCTTCAGGTTAATAAGGGCCCAGGGATCAGCGCATCGACCAGGGAGGTTGCAGCCCCCAAGCCTGGTGCTCCTGGGTTAGTCTCAGGGCACCTGGGAGAGCAGAGTCACCGCTTCCTCCCCCTCCCTCCCAGGACATCAAGGATTGAGCAGCAGCAGGGGAAGCCTTGAAGGCACAGAGAGGGGAGTGAGGAACGAGAGACAGTGGCGCAGGGGCTGTGGGCAACCATGCACAGCCCGAGGAAGAGGGAGTACCCCAGCCTCCATGACCAAGGGTGGCCTGGCTGTGCACCTGCGGCCCCAACCTGGCGAGTGTGTGGTGTTGTGGAAGACACAGGCCCCACGGCCCTGAACAAGGGAAGGGCACACGCGTTCATGGGTTTCTGGAGCCTGCGGTGGTGATCTCAGGCAGGAGCGTGCGCCTCCAGGATTCCCAACTCTCATACTGTGAACCTGGAAAAGACGCAGCGCTTTGCCAGTTCCTGGAGCCCGCGGCAGCGAAGTTGGGGAAGTGTGCGGAGAAGTTGGGGAAGTTCCAGACCCTTCACAATCCCCCAAGCGTGCACCGTGAACCCGGAGGAGAGGCGAGTGCTTCCTGCGCTAACGTAGAGCCTGCAGTGGCGAAGTTGGGGGAGGGGTGCGACCCCTTGCGATTTCTGGAGCTTGCACCCTGAACCCTAAGCAGCCATCGGTTCTGGGGAGAGCCGGTGGCTAGCCCTAGGGACAGTAGTGGAGAGTTCTGACTGAGAAAGGTGAAAAGCATTCCAATCGCCCCTCAGCCTCCTGAAACTGGCAAGGCCAGAAAAACTGGTTTGGCCAGATAGAAACCAACAGGAAAGTTTCTGGGGGGGGATTTTGTGTGTTTTTTTCCTGCTGTTGTTTGATTGTTTCATTTTATCTTGTTTTTTTAAGTAACTTTTTATTTTTTAACTCATTATTTTTATCTCTCTCAATTCTTTATTTTTCTCTTCCTTTCATTCTAGTGCTATTCCTTCCACTCCAAAATTTTCTCTCCTGCACTCCATCTTCTGTTTTTATTTTATTTTTTTTCTTGAGCCTGCAAGTTACTGCAAATTTGTATTATCTTTTTCTCTCTTTTCTGACATTTTTTATTTTAATAGTATTTTGGTATTCTTATTCTTTCTGTATAATCTTCTTTGCTTGTCTGGTTATACTGTCATTTGATAGGTTCCCCCTTTTATCTCATTCACAGTGTGTTGATAATTTACTGTCCGTCACTTGGGTTCCAATAGTACACCACTCAAGGTTCTATACTCATTACTCTTCTTATCTAGATCTCATAGATTCTTCCACATGATTGTTACTTTAATATTACTGTAAATAAGGCCTATTTCATACAATTGTAAATACTACTCAACACCTCTTCCAGGTCTCAGCCCACTTCGCAATTTCCTAAACTCTATTATTGTAGGGGTTATCTCTATTCTTTTACACACTACTCCTATTTACTACTCTTTATTCCCACCCTACCTCAGAATCTGCTTTCTAGATCCAACTAACAATCCTTTCCTCCCCTATAAGAGTCTTATCTTCTTTCCATACTTTATAAACGTGGCTAGTGGGGTGGAAGTTCATGGTTAACACTATACATAGCCATAGGATCTCCCATCTCTTCTCTACTGCCTGCTACTGTAAATATCATAGAATACTGTCTTACCGTCTTAAATCATTTTGCCTTACTCCTCCAACTGATCACAAAAAAGAGTAGGGGAAAGCTGTGAGCATGAGGATACCCAAAAGAGACTGCACCACTGAATCTCACAGGTATTCTACCACCGAAGTTCATACCAGAAACCCAGGGAGTCAGAAAAGGTCAATTTAAGAAGAAGAAGCTAACAAAAAGAGTCTCACAAACAATGAGAAGACAAAGAAACAATCTGCAAATGAAGGGAAAGGAGGAAGCCTCAGAAGGAATGCTAAATGAAATAGAGGCAACTCAACTATCAGATATTGAGTTCAAAACAATGATTATAAGGAAGCTCAATGACCTCACAATGAGCTTCCAGAAACTACAGGGAAGCTACAATGATCTCACTACAAACTATATCAATATGAAAAAGGAAATAGAAGCTATCAGCAAGGGTCAAGAGGGAATGAAGAATACAATTTCTGAACTGAAGAACACAGTAGAAGGAATGAAAAGCAGGATCAATAAAGCAAAAGATCGGATCAGTGAATTGGAGGACAAAGTAGAAAAAAACACCCAGAAAGAGCAAGAAAAGGAAAAGAGGCTCAGAAAGAATGAAGAGGGATTCAGAGAAATGCAAGACAATATGAAACATAATAATATATGTATAATAGGGATACCGGGAGAAGAAGAGCAAGGAATAGAAAACCTACTTGAAAAAGTAATGATGGAAAACTTCCCTAATTTGATGAGAGAAAAAGTCACACAAATCCAGGAAACACAAAGAATACCAATCAACAAGAGCCCAAAGAGGCCCACCCCAAGACACATCATAATTAAAATGGCAAATTTCAAGACAAAGAGAGAATCTTAAAGGCAGCAATGGAGAAACAGAAAGTAACATACAAGGGAGCCCCAATAAGGCTAACAGCTGACTTGTCAATGGAAACACTCCAAAACAGAAGAGAATGGCAAGAAATATTCCATGTAAAGAGAACCAGAGGCCTGCAACCAAGGCTACTTTACCCAGCAAAGCTCTCAATCAAAATAGAAGGCCAAATAAGGAGCTTCCCAGACAAAAGAAGTCTAAAAGAATACACTTCCACTAAACCAGCTCTGCAAGAGATGCTAAAGGGACTGCTTTAAGGAAGGGAAGAAAAACAAAGAGAGAGAAACACAGGTACATAAATGGAAATAAATAAGTACCTATCAATAATAACCTTAAATGTAAATGGATTAAATGCTCCAATCAAAAGGCATAGAATAGCTGAATGGATAAGAAAACATGACCCACCCATATGCTGCCTACAAGAGACCCAACGCAGGATAAAAGAGCTACACAGACTGAAAGTGAAGGGCTGGAAACAAATTTTCCAAGCAAATGGACAGGAAAAAAAAGCCGGGGTAGCAATACTCATTTCAGACAAAATAGACTTCCAAAATAGGGCCATAAACAGACCCAGAAGGTCACTTCATAATATTCAAAGGAAGAATCCACCAAGAAGACATAAATATTGTAAATATATATACACCCAACATAGGTGCACCCAAATACATAAAGAAAATCCTAGAGGACTTCAAGAAAGATATTGACAGCAACACAATTTTAGTGGGGGATTTTAACATCCCACTGTCAAAAATGGAGAGATCTTCCAAACAAAATATAAACAAAGATATCATGGCATTGAACAATACCCTGGATGAAATGGACTTAACTGATATATTCAGAGCCCTCCATCCCAAAGAAGCTAAATACACATTATTTTCAAATGTACATGGAACATTTTCAAAGATAGACCACATGATAGGACACAAAACAAACCTCAAAAATTTCAAGAAAATCAAAATCATACCAAGCATTTTCTCTGACCACAAGGGACTGACACTAGAAACCAACCCCACAGAAAAAAAATCCAAAACACTCAAAATCATGAAGATTAAATAGCATGTTATTAAACAATGAATGGGTCAAGAATGAAATTAGGGGAGAAATCAAAAGGTTTCTGGAAACAAATGAAAATGAACTCACAACAACCCAAAACTTATGGGACACAGTGAAGGCAGTCCTGAGAGGGAAATTCATAGCGATACAGGCATATACCTAAGAAAGATAGAAATAATTCAAACAAACAACCTAACCCTATGTCTGCAAGAACTCGAGGAACAACAACAAAGACAGCCTAGAGCAAGTGGAAGGAAGGAAATAACGAAGATTAGAGCAGAATTAAATGACATAAGGACTAAAAGCACAATTCTAAGGATCAATGAATCCAGGAGCTTGTTCTTTGAAAAGATAAACAAAATTGACAAGCCTTTAAGCAGACTCATCAAGAAAAAAAGAGAGAAGACCCAAATAAACACAATCAGAAATAAAACAGGAGAGATCACAACTGATATCACCAAAATACAAAGGCTTGTAAGAAATTACTAGGAAGAACTGTATGCCAAGAAATTTGAAAACCTAGATGAAATGGACAAATTTCTAGAAAAATAAAATCTTCCAAAACTCAAAGAAAAAGAAGCAGAAAACCTGAACAGACCAATAACAGCAAAAGAAATTGAAGCAGTAATCAAAAATCTCCCAACACACAAAAGCCCTGGACCAGACTGTTTGACAGGAGAATTCTACAAAGCATTTAAGGAAGAGCTAACCCCTGTCCTTCACTGAGTATTCCAAAAAATCCAAAAATATGGAAGACTCCCAAACTCTTTTTATGAGGCCAACATCATCCTAATTCCAAAACCAGATAAAGACATAACAAAGAAAGAAAACTTCAGGCCAATATCACTGATAAACATTGATGCTAAAATCCTCAACAAAATACTGGCAAATCATATCCAACAATACATTAAAAAGATCATCCACCATGACCAAGTGGGATTCATCCCACGGATGCAAGGATGGTTCAATATTCGCAAATCAGTAAATGTAATACATCACATAAACAAAAGCAAAGACAAAAATCACATGATCATCTCAATAGATGCGGAAAACGCATTTGATAAGGTACAACATCCATTTATGATAAAAACACTCAGCAAAGTGGGAATAGAGGGAACATTCCTCAACATAATAAAGGCCATATATGAGAGAGCTACAGCCAGCATCATACTCAATAAGCAAAAACTAAAATGTTTTCCACTAAGAACAGGAAAAAGACAAGGTTGTCCACTATCACCACTTCTATTCAATATAGTATTGGAAGTTTTAGCCACAGTGATCAGACAAGAAAAGGCAATAAAAGGCATCCAAATCAGAAAGCAGGAAACAAAACTGTCATTGTTTGCAGATGACATGATAGTGAACATAGAAAATCCTACAAACTCTGCCAAAAAAACTGCTTGACCTAATAAACGAATTTGGCAAAACAGTGGGATACAAAGTCAATATCCAGAAATCAAAGGCATTTCTGTACACCACAAATGAAACAGCAGAAGCAGAAATCAAGGAAAAAATCCCATTTGAAATAGCACAAAGAAAAATAAAATACCTAGGAATAAACCTAACCAAAGAGGTAAAAGACCTGCATTCAGAAAACTACATACCACTGAGGAAAGAAATCAAGGAAGACACAAACAAATGGAAACATATACCATGTTCATGGATTGGAAGAATTAACATCATCAAAATGTCCATACTACCCAGAGCAATTTACACATTCAATGCAAAAACTATTAAAGTACCAATGGCATATTTCATAGACATAGAAGAAACACTTCAAAAATTTATATAGAACTATAAATGACCCCGAATAGCTGCTGCAATTTTGAGAAAAAAAGAGTAAAGTAGGAGGGATTACAATACCTGACACTAAACTATACTACAAGGCCACTGTAATAAAAACAGCCTGGTACTGGAATAAAAACAGGCACATGGACCAATGGAACAGAACAGAGAGCCCAGAAATAAACCCAAGTCTCTATGGTCAATTGATATTTGACAACAGAGGCAGCAACATAAAATGGAGTAAAAACAGCCTCTTCAACAAATGGTGCTGGGAGAACTGGACAGCTACGTGCAAAGAAATGAAACTAGAACTCCAACTTACACCTTATACAAAAATAAATTCAAGATGGATAAAAGACTTAAATATAAACCGTGACACCATTGAAGTACTAGAGGAGAACATAGGTAGGAAAATCTCAGATATATCACCCAAAAAATTTTTTACTGACATATCCCCTAGAGCAAGAGACATAAAGGAAAGAATAAACAGATGGGACCTCATCAAAATAAAAAGCTTCTGCACAGCTAAAGAAAACAGTATCAAAATAAAAAGAAAATCAACTGTATGGGAAAACATATTTGCCAATGATACCTCAGATAAAGGCTTAATCTCCAAAATATATAAAGAACTTACACGACTCCACTCTAAGAAGACAAGCAACCCAATTAAAAATGGGCAAAGGACTTGAACAGACACTTCTCCAAGGAGGACATACAGAAGATCCAAAATCACATGAAATGATGTTCAGTATCGCTAGCTATCAGAGAGATGCAGATTAAAACCACAATGAGATACCACTTCACACCAGTCAGAATGGCCTTCATAAGCAAAACAACAAACAACAAGTGTTGGAGAGGTTGTGGAGAAAAGGGGACCCTAGTGCACTGTTGGTGGGACTGCAGACTTGTACAACCACTGTGGAAAACAGTATGGAACTTCCTCAGAAAACTAAAAATGGATCTGCCTTTTGACCCAGCAATTCCACTGCTGGAATTATATCCTAAGAACTCTGAAACACCAATCCAAAAGAATCTTTGCACCCCAATGTTCATAGCAGCACAATTTACAATAGCTAAGTGCTGGAAGCAACCTAGATGCCCATTAGTAAATGAATGGATCAAAAACTATGGTACATTTACACAATGGAATTCTATGCAGCAGAAAGAAAGAAGGAGCTCCTACCCTTTGCAACATCATGGATGCAACTGGAAAGCATTATGCTAAGTGAAATAAGCCAGGCAGTGAAAGATAAATACCATATGATCTCACCTTTAACAGGAACCTAAACAACAAAACAAAGAAACAAGC
>PVIA01009794.1:0-32841 GCA_004024845.1 Tonatia bakeri | reverse complement strand
AAACAGAGGACAGGCAGAAAGTGACCAGAGGAGAGAGAAGAGGGAGTTTCAGGGGAAAAGGGGAAGGGTTTACAGGAACACAGTTAAAAGACACATGGATAAAAACTAGGGGGAGGGTGGGAATGGGAGGGAAGTTGGGAGGAAGAGGGGGTGGGCTGGATTGGGAGTAAAGGGGAGAAAACTGTACTTGAACAATGATTAAAATAAAATTATAAATAAATAAATAAATAAATAAATAAATAAATAAATAAATAAATAGAATAAAATGGTTCAATTCCCAGTCAGGGCACATGCCTGGGTTGTGTGCCAGGACCCCAGTATGGGGCAGGCAAGATGCAACCACACATTGATTTTTCTCTCTCTTTCTCCCTCCCTTTCCCTCTCTCTAAAAATAAATAAATAAAATCTTTTAAAAAACAGTAGAACTGCATATGGTCTCCTGGAGTCAAGATGGGTCATACCTTCAGTTCCTGAAACAATAGCTTTTACATACATTGATTACTAAGCTTATCAGCAAGTACCTAAAATTTTCCAGCATTTGAGTTTCCCATCACCTTGATTCAGTGACCTATGGTCTGACCTACCCGTTACAAACATTAAAGAACACATCTGGAAAGCTAATGAATATTCTGCTGAAACCCTCCCCTGAGACCTCCCCTAACATCCCTGCCCCCAGAAGAGACATAAAAGTCCTTGAGACAAAGAATGTCTGCCTGGGTACTCCTTTCAGCATGCCTTTTCTTTCTCAGAGTGTGAACTTTCTCCTAAACTCTAAGGGTCCCCATGAGATTTGCAGACAGGAGAGCAGTGGGCAGTGGCAGCTTGTCTCTTGCTTACTCCCTGAACCTACTTCCTCGGCCTCTTTTTCTGACTTCTTTTAACAGAGGGGTCAGGCCAGAGGCCAGGAGAAGACAAGTTACAAGGAGAAAACACCAGGTCAGAATTGAAGATTAGAAGGGGCTTTCTCTCCCAGTGAAGGGAGGGGCCACAAGAAAAGATCTCGAGGCAACTATAAACAAAAGGAATGTGTCTGTAGTAACCAGCCCAGCTGCATATCATAGTACATGGCTGTGGGCAACCAAGCAGCTCATGACTCAGCAGTAGGAAGCTGTAACTGAGTATGCACGGTTCAGGACTTCTGACCCCTTGTACCAAATGGCAGTGAAGAGAGGCAAAACAAACATGGTGGATATTGGTGCACAATGGTTAAAAAGCCAGATGTTCCATCATGCAGGGATTTCTGGATGGAGTCTGTAAATGAGGACACACTGAGATGTGCATTCTCTTTCCCCTCCCCTGGCTAGCCTAGATGGTATTCAAACACCACAGGTGATAGGGGATTCAAGAGTTGGAAAATTTTAGTTTAAGTAATAGATAATAAGCTTAGTAATCAATGAATGTAAAAGCTGTTGTTCCAGGAACTGAAGGTATGACCCACCCTGACTCCAGGAGACCATAAGCAGTTCCACCTTTGTACCTCAGGAGTACTGCAAGCCATTCGAGATGGTATCTGAGCCATTGTACTCCAGGGCGAGGTGACCACCGCCCAGGGAGAGGATGCTAGTTGTTGTTTTTTTTAATCCAATGAACTTTTCACTTAATTCCAAGTCTCGTACCTACACTTTGTTCTTCTTAAAAAAAGGGCCATTTTAAAATGGAATTTAAGACGGTCTGTTAGGGTATGAATCTGCTGTTTTCTCAGATCGCTGGCCCTCTGAATAAAGTGCTCATAGATATTCAATCCCTGTCTCTGCTTATTGGGTTCAGTATGTGACAGGCAGCACAAACACTGGTCTTTTCCGGTTTCACAGGGAGTCTGAATCTCTCAGACTGGCAGATGCCTTGGAGACTGCATGGCTGGGCTCCAAGCCCCTGCACTCCTTCTGCACAGAAAGCAGCAGCACTAGCTGAACTATGGCCAAGCTGCCTGGATAATCCTGTTGCAGATATCTGAATTTCATAAAGGATGGTACTTTTAGTGTGGCAGAAAACCTGAAGGTGGCAGCAACCCCCATGTTAAGCTTCTGTACTCTGTAACTTCTGCAAATTCCTCTTGCACTTTGTTCCTTTGTTTCCCATGTAAGGTAGCTAGACCTAACTTCTGCATTTAACTTCTGTAACCTTGCTTTGCCACGTAGGCAGGAAGTCCGAGGCTATTTAAACCCCGGGAGGTCAGAGTTCGGGGCTCAGAATTTGGGGTTTCTCCTCTTGAGGCCACGCACGTAATAATGGATCGTGCTCCGCCATCTCTCCTGTGTGTGAGTTATTTTCTGCAACATTAAGAGTGGGAAAAGTGATTTAACGTGCATTTTTGAACTGGCAGAGTATGGCAGGTTTTTTTTCTTTGTGTATATTATTTATTTATAATTACATTTTATTGATTATGACAGTTGTCCTGAATTTTCCCCCTTTGCCACCTCCACCCAGCACCCCCTGTGCCCCTGACTCCCTCAGACAATACCCCCACCATTGTTCATGTCCATCAGTCATGCATGTAAGTGTTCTTGGCTACTCCATTTCCTATACTTTACTTTACATCCCCATGGCTATTCTGTAATGACCTATTTGTACTTCTTTTTTTGTTGTTGTTAAGATTTTATTTATTTCTAGAGAGAGAGTTAGAGAGGGTTAGGGAGGGAGAAAGAGAGGGAGAGAAACATCAGTGTATGGTTGCCTTTCGAACATCCCTAACTGGGGACCTGGCCCCAATGGGGACCTGGCCCGCAACCCAGGCATGTAACAGGACTAGAAATAAAACCAACAACCCTGTAGTCTGCAGGCTGGCACTCAATCCATTGAACCAGACAAGCTAGGGCCCTATTTGTACTTCTCAATCCCCACACCTCCTTACCTATTTTCTTCCTCCCTCCTCCCATCTGGCAACCATCTGGTAACTAACTTCTTTTCTCCTGCTGCTTTTAAGAGTCTCTCTTTATCTTTAACCTTTGGCATTTTAATTATGATGTGTCTTGGAGTGGACCTCTTTGCATCCATCATAATTAGGATTCTCTGTGCTTCCTGGACTTGCATGTCTATTTCCTTCACCAAATTGAGGATGTTTTCTTTCTTTATTTTTTTCAGATAGACTTCTAATTTTTTTATCTTTCTCTTCTCCTTCTGACACCCCTATGATGTGAATGTTTTACTTCTTAAAGTTGTCCCAGAGGCTGTTAATACTAGCCTAACATTTTTTTATTCTTTTTTCTTTTTTTTTGTTCTGCATGATTGTATTTTTCTTCCTTAGGTTGCAAATCATTGATTTGATTCTCAACTTCATCCACTCTACTGTTGTTTCCCTATAAATTGTTCTTTATTTCAATTAGTGTATCCTTCATTTCTGATGAGATCTTTTATGCAGATGAAGTCCTCCCTAAGTTCCTTGAGCATCCTTATAAACAGTGCTTTGAACTCTGCATCTGATAGATTGATTGCCTATCTCCATTTTGTTTAGCTCCTTTTCTGGAGTTTTGATCTGTTGTTTCATCTAGACCACTGTTTGTTTCTTTTCCTGCTCATTTTGGCAGGCTCCCTGTGTTTGTTTCTATGTATTAGGTATAGCTGCTTTGACTCTGTGTCTTGGTCATGTGGCCTAAGGTAGTAAGTGTCCTGTAGGGTCTAGTGGCACAGCCTCCCCTATCACCCAAGCTGGGTACACAAGGTGCACCTTTCATGTGGGCTGAGAACACTATCCTCTTGTAGTTGAGCCTTGGTTGCTGCTGGTAGATCAATGGGACGGATTTACCCAGGCCAGTTAGCTGCAAAGACTGGCTGTGACCACTGACCACCAACTTCCACCCTCTGTGGAGGATCAGCTGTGCAGGTGTAGGGTGGCGGCTCCAACGTGGTCTGTAGCTGTGCCTGGTGTTTCCTGGGTGTTGCAGGCCAAGGTCAGCTCCCACCTGTGTTTTGCCTGAGGCCATCCTGCCTGAGCTGTAAAGCAATCTGAAATGGCTGCTGCTTGTGCTGGGCTTGGAGATTCCCAGACAAAGCCAAGCTATGATCTAATCTGACTGCTGCTGGGCTCACAGAGGCCAGCTACTGCTTGTTTGAGAGGATTTATGAGGCAAGACCAGCCATTCATTTGGAAAAGCAGTTTGGGTGGGCCAATAAGTTGTATGGCGTGGAGCCTCTGGGGATCTCCAAGGCAGGTCAAACAGTGTTAGCCAGGTGTTGGGGTCTCATATAGGTCACCAGCTTACTGGCTTGGATGGGGGAACTATTTAGCAAAGGAACAATGCCCTCTGCTCACCTTGATGCCAGATACTTCAGTTTCTCCCAGTATACCACTGGTGCCTTTCAAGCTGCTACCCTGTGCTGAAGCTCAGAGAGTGTGTCTGTGTAGGTGAGTCTGTGTGTGGGTTCTTTAAGAGGAACTGCTTTGGGCTCCAGCATTTTCTTCCCCTGACTCAATCTTTGCTAGGTTTTGCAGTGAGAAGTTTTGGGACTTATCTTCCTAGCACCGGAATCCTGGGCTGGGGGCCCTGGTGTGGGGCTGGGACTCCTCATTCCTAAGATACTACTCCTGAATTTTTATCCATGTGGGTGTGGGACCAGCCAATTCAACATCTGCATCTGTCCTACCCATCTGGATCGATGTGGTTTCTTTAATTCCACACTTGTCAGGCTTCCATTGAGCTCAATTTCTGATGTTCCTAAGAGATGGTTGTTCTGTATTCTAGGTGTAATTTTGACGTGATTGTGTGAAGAGGTGAGCCATGTCTGCCTATGTCAAGGTCTTGACCCAGAAGTCTTCCTCTTTGGGTATTTTAAAAGGGAGGTGGGCCATGAGGCACAAACCTGTCACCATTCCAAAACTATTTAACCTTTAAATAAATAATTCCTTTCCTTTTCACCTAATTTCTGTCTCCAGAGTTGTGCTTCTAGGCAACAAGTAATAGAACCCCACTGACTGTTCTGGGACAGCACGAAGCTTCCAAGTAACATTCTCAGTGAGCTAACAGCAATCCTACTTTAGCTCACTTCTTTCCTATAACATTTCTGAAGAGTCAAAGCAGCCCTGCCTAGGCTATGTCCTATTGCTTTTTCTATCCTAAAACCTTTGTTTGTTTTCCTACCCCTAGCTTTAATAAACGTACTCTCAAAATCACCTGGACTTGTTTTGTGAACTCTTTCCTATACAAAGTCAGGAACCCACACACTATAGGCTGGCAGACCTGCTCTGGGCCTGGTCCATTTCTTGTGACTCAAAGATGTGCTTGGATGTTTATTTAAGTCTTGTTTCCAATGTAGCCAAATTGTAATCACCTCAAATATCCAATAATAATGGTAAAATAAATGCTCAAATTTAATGTTTGGCCATAGTCAGTCATTACAAAGAATAAGATATTCCAATATGGATATATTCACCATATATTGGTAAAAGGTGAAAGATTTGTGCGTTTTGAAGAGAAACTAAGAGTATATATTCACCTTATATTGGGAGAAAAAAACAGTAATACAGTTCCTCAATAACTTATGAAAAGTACTTGGGTGAAAAATATGTTGAAGTTCAGAATCTCTTGCATTTTAGAAACTATATGCATGGCATTCTCTTTGTGTGATTGCAGATTAGATACTTGAGACTCATATTCTCAATGGAGAAAATGATGAACTATACTTAAAACATTAGCTAGAAGACATTGCAGAACCTGAACTTGGTGACCAGGAAGGTCAGAGGCCAGGAAGATGAGTCCAGTCAGAGCCATTTTTTCTGAGTGCATTTGCAGATACCAGAGGAGAATGTTGAGAGGCCAGCCCACATTTCTGACAGCTAGTTCTGAGTTATATGGTTTGGAGACATATTTGGTAAGATTCCTTGTGTGTCCTGCAAGATCAAGCAGCAGTCACCAGTAGTACTGGCTAACACAATAGCATGATTGTTGTGTTGGTTTTTCCTCCTTTCCTACAGCCCTCAGCACTCACACCTGTTCCTGGAATCACATTCCTAAGGGAAGGAGGGAGGGAGGAAAATTTGTGTGTGCATGAAAAATGACCACATATTAAACCTGAAAATCTCAGGGGAGGCCTAAGTGGCAGCCTTACAAACCCAAAGCCCTAAAGTAACCACAAAGGAAAAGTAGTTCATGACAGGTAGTCATGTCTTAGGCTAGAATCTTACCTGACAAACGTCAGTCTTTGTCTTTATTATGCCAATCTATTATATTTTGGAACCAGGGTTAACATACCTTTGGAATATCAAGGTAATTTCCTTTGAGACCCCTCAAAGCACAAATCCTTTCATTGCTATTGTTATCATTTTGATTGTCTGTTAACTATATTGTATCCACCTACATAAAAGAAGTATATGTCTATCATTTTACTTTTGAATCCAATCCTGGAGGTCTCTCCACTTTGCTTTCTCCCTCCCATCCCCTACCTATTACCAGTCGATTTCATGTAACTCACTTACATCTTCTCTTTTGATTGTAATGTATAAAGCAGGGAGCACAACTGCCATTTTTCTGGAGCATTTTCTCAACCTGTTAGGATTTTGCTTTCTGGCAATTGTCAGTTTGACTGAAATAAACTCACAAAAATTCTCTACAAGTTTGAATGTTTCTTACATTGACATTTATTTGGCATATTGTGACAGGATGCCAATGAAGCCCACCCAGGATCACCCCAGGGACCCAGACCCAGTGCTAGGATTCACTGAGGGACTGAGCCCTGCCAGCTCTCTGCCACATCAGGTAAACTTGGGTGAATTGTCCTCCGTGTGATACAGGATCTGACTTTATTTGAGCTGTTCTTAGAAAATCCTCCAGGTAGTGCTACAAGGTAGGAGTTGAGATGGGTGGCTGGTATTACCTTTGGCTTTTCAACTGGAATTACTTAACTGCAAGTCTGAATAAAGTCTTGCTGAAATGAGAGCTTGAACCAGCTTGGCTTTGAAGACAAGGGACACATCCTTTGTCCAGCCCAAATGTTGGGTGCTCTTAGATGACTAAGAATCTTCATGGAGATGTCAGAGGTCATTCCCCATAATGTGTAGAAGCCCCATAGGGAATTCTAACCCAAATGTAATTAAGCAATTGACTCATCTGCGGGCATGCATATAAAGGTTGGTCACTTAGAGCTGAGTCCTCATGGCTGTATTAGATAGCTAGGGAGAGAAACTGAGGCATATAAGAGGGTTTTATTTTGGGGGGTTTTTTGAAAAAAAAAAAAACTTTTTTTAATTTTATTTTAATCGTTGTTGAAGTACAGTTTTCTGTCCTTTACCCCTATCCCAGCCCACCCACCCATCCCTCCCCACCTCCCTCCCATTCCCACCCCCCAAGTTTTTGTCCATGTGTCCTTTATACTTGTTCCTGCAAACCCTTCCCCTTTTCCCCTGAAACTCCCTCCCCTCTAGTCACTGTCAGCCTGTCCTCTATTTCAGTGTCTTAGGTTATATTTTGCTTGTTTGTTTTGTTGGTTAGGTTCCTGTTGAAGGTGAGATGATATGGTATTTGCCTTTCACTGCCTGGCTTATTTTGCTTAGCCTAATGCTTTCCAGCTGCATCCATGCTGTTGCAAAGGGTAGGAGCTCCTTTTTTCTTTCTGCTGCATAGAATTCCATTGTGTAAATATACCATAGTTCTTTGATTTACTCATTCACTGATGGGCACCTAGGTTGCTTCCAGCACTTGGCTATTGTAAAGTGTGCTGCTATGAACATTGGGGTGCATAAATTCTTTTGGATTGGTGGTTCAGGGTTCTTAGGATATAATCCCAGCAGTGGAATTACTGGGTCAAAAGGCAGATCCATTTTTAGTTTTCTGAGGAAATGCCACAGTGTTTTCCACAGTGTCTGCACCAGTCTGCATTCTCACCAACAGTGTACTAGGGTTCCCTTTCTCCACATCCTCTCCAACACTTTGTTGCTTTGTTTATGATGGCCATTATGACCAGTGTGGAGTGGTATCTCATTGTGGTTTTAATTTGCATCTCTCTGATGGCTAGTGATGTTGAGTATCTTTTCATGTCTCTGGGCCCTCTGTATGTCCTCCTTGGAGAAGTATCTGTTCAAGTCCTTTGTCCATTTTTTAATTGGGTTGTTTGTCTTCCTGGAGTGGAGTTCACCATGACTCACTTGTAGTTAGGAAGTTTTCATTTTAGACTATCCTATGTGGTTACTTTAGGTTTCTGAATTTGTAAGACCCACCACGCAGGACTCCACTGAGTTTGTTGGATTTAGTATGTAACCCTTTTAAAATATATATATATTTATTGATTTTAGAGTGAGAGAGGAAAGAAGAGAAAAAAAGAAACATCAATTTGTTTTTCCACTTATTTATGCATTCATTGGTTAATTTTTTTATGTGCCCTCACCAGGGATCCAATCTGCAACCTTGGCTTTTCAGAACGACATTCTAACCAAATGAACTACCTGAAAGGCAGTGTGAGGATGAAATGGGTGATGAAATCATGAACCTGCTCAAAACCTCCTTGCACATGGCACTCAGTAATGTAAGCATTTCTGTCATCAGTCCCAGAGTTGGGTGTCATGAAGGTAGTGGGTGTAAGTCAGTTCTGCAAGGGTTAGCACAACTCATGGTGATTGCACAGCCAAATCTCCACTCCTCTGTCAAACTGAGGAAATGTTTCTTACCAATGAGCTTGGGTTCTTGTCTTCTGATATCACAGACATAGTTCTGGCAGGGCTTAACTCAATTAGATGGGGGAATTTGTTCTGGTAGGACCTGACTCAATGGAGCAATTTTGGGGAACATTTTATTCTACCTGTTTCAAGTTCATTGTATTTTCTTCACCATAAATTCAGCTGCTGTCAGAGAACCAGGGACGAGTATGTGCTAGAATCACCTTATGATTTACTTCTAGATAAATGTACAAATCATGAACATTAGCCATGATTTCCTTTTTTCTATTTAATAGGGACATACAATGCAACCTGGGTTCTCACACTTTCAGAATTTGTTCCAGAAGGCTGTTCAAGAAGCATTTTGTTCAAAAACTGAATCATCTGAGTGGCTGATTATACAGGTATCAGCATGAAAGGGTTGTTGGGTCAAGAACCAAAGTTTTCTTTGACAACCAAGACATTTTCTTCCATGAACAACTTGGTGGAGAACTGAATTATTCAAGATGGGAGATGTTTGCCAACCAGGGTTTGACTGTATTTCCTTTTGGGAATTCATCACGTTGAAGGCTGAATTTTCCCTTTGAGCATGACTTTTGTTTTTAGCCACTTTAAAAGGGAAGTATTCTGAAAATGCACTGCCTACTGCTTTTCTGAGTATGAATTTAATTTGCCTTGGGGACTTATGGTTATTATGAATGTAATCTCATGCCATCCTGGGATATCTGAATGTTCAGATTATCTGCCTGCTCTCTCTGATCCTCGGTGGCACCGACATCAGTCTCTGTCAGGATGTTTCGGTTAAGACAGAAAAGCCAAAGTAGGAATTGGAGTTCAGAGGTAGGGTGGGCCTGGTGCAGCTTGGCCAGGCTTCTGTGCATCTCCCCCAGGCTCCATGTCTTCTGAACTGCTCTGTTCCCAGGCAGACCCTGCCTTACAATGACTGAAAGGCTACTGTAGCCCATCTCTGTATCCTGTCTTATCTGGTGGGTGCATGAGCAATAGTCCCTTTCCCAACTGGGTCTTTGAGTCTCCTTCCTAGCAGCCCTGGTAACATTCAGTGGCCAGGCATGAACTTGTCACTTATGCCAGGGACTATGATGCTGGGAATAACCATCACAAAACCCTTAGCAGGTAGGGTGGTCCCCTGCAAAAAAAAAGAGGATAGGAAGGTCCCCAAAATAAATCAGGGCTTTACCAGAGAGGGGCAATAAGGACAACCTAATCTGTTATAAATCTATCTATAAGCTTGCTGTGATGCCCCATCTGGGATGGTGTGGATAGACTACTCTCTAAAAAAGCAGTCCTGCCATGTCTTCCCACAGCACTTAGGGGTACACAAGTATATCTTTCCCAGTGAGTTGGCATTCTGTGCATTCAGACTACCTCAGGTGGGCACCTGGGAATCCCCTCAGCCCCCATGTCCCTATCCCTGAGGAAGAAGAACAAATGCCATCCCTAGAAAGAGCCATTCCCAGCTCCTGCTTTGGAGGCAGTGGTAGGTTCAGGCTTTGTGGAAGCTGAATCAGCCTTTCACATCTCACCTCTCATGGCACCAGTTCAATGTGTCCTCTGTTTCTCTGTCTAGTAAAGGACATGGAAAATCTCATCCACCCACATCTAGTATAAGGATGACCTGGATAATGGGATGTCTTACACAAAAGCCTGTGCTTCTCCTATATACAGTCTGTGATGTTGATTTAGCTACCTAAAGGTATTTTTGTGTCCTCATTCTCACCTACATTCTAGATAAGAAAGATGACTGGAATGTTCTCGCCCACACATCCAATCTGGTAGCTACTGCCACTTGCAGCTACTGAGTATTTGAACTGTGGCTACTGCCATGAAGGAACTAAATATCCTATTCTGTTCTGTTTGTTCTATTATATTCTATTTTATTCTCATCTATTCTATTGTCTTTATTTAAATTTAGTCACATGTGACTAGTGCTTATCGGACAGCACAATAATCAGACGATGGATTTTTTTCTAAGTGGTCTCTTTTGAGTAAATAGGTTCCTTCCAGTTTTGTTCTTAGGATTATATTCAGCAACAAAGAATAGTATTATTTGATCAAAAACATCACCACTAACAAAGGAGAATGAGCAAAATAAAGCTTTATTTGAACTGCCCTACAGATCATTCTGAGGCCCTGGTCACTGTCCAAGTTTACATCTAAGTCATTTTTTAAATAACACCATAACTACAGTCTGCCAAGTCTACCACAAATGTGACAGGCACTGGTGCATGGTTCTCTGTGGCTAACATTGCAACAACAGACCATCACCCAGTATATGTGTGTGCTATAGCCTATGGTCACCCTTTTGAGTGTTACAGGGGCAATCGCCTAATCACCTGACAGGCCAGTGCAGCTATAGTCTACAGTAAGTGTTCAGCCCTCCACAAACCCCTTGAACACCTACACAGGTGCAAGGCACCATAGACTGTGAGATAAAGACAAGGATAACCTTTCTTTGTCCTCAAGGATCTAACTTGGCAGGCTAACTTCCCCTGCGCCCGATACCATCAACCCTGGCATGCTTGGATAATAAAGAAACACTTTGTGACTTGATGATTTACATCATCTTGCTAACCTTCAGAGGACTTAAGGTGCATTGAAAGAAAGAAACTTGGTTTAGAGCTCCAGCTCTCATCACTGGACCTATATGGTTCTTATGCCCCAAGCACAGAATGAAGAACAGAGAGAGTTTGCAAGGACCTGGTTATAGCTAGATTAGTGCTCTAAGTTACCTTAGTTTTCACTGGCTGCCCTGAACTTCCCCATAAGAGGCATCCAAAGTAGAGAAGGAGAAATCTTTCTAGATCACAGCTTGGAGAAACAGAACATATGACTGGAATAGCTTTAGAATTTAAAGGTAAGGAATTTCATGTCATCAATTTACCAGTTGAGTTTCATTGTACACAAACCAAAGGAAGTAGAAATATACACCAAAAAAGATGTTGCAGGCCTGAATGTTCTCAAGATAGCACTGTTTAAACTGAAGTACCAACACTTCCAATTCAGATTTCCAAATATGCCAAAAAATAATTAAAAGTGCACCTTCCAATCCTCTCCATGTTTCTCCACAAGCAAAGGCAGAAAGGAATGTTTTCATAACTTTAAATGTTACAAAGAGCATGTACAAGCAAATCCACACATTCCACACATGGACTTGCATGTTATTCTTCAAAAATATAAAAGTATAAAAATAAAATCTCTGCCTTTTGTATCTAGAAACATCTGGAAAAAACATGACTCCTTCTAGTTCTCAGTTATCTGAGTAGACATACTCTGCAAGATGTTTCACCTTCCTTTGATGTCTGGAGAGGCACAGAAACAGAAGACAGGGACTCTTCACTCCAGGAAACCAAATTCAAGACAAGTAGAACAAACACCAACCACATATGACAATATCCCTGAATGGGTTCTCCAACAGAAAGAAGGAAGAAGGTTTAGCATGATCTTTACATTTGAGGAAGTGTGGATTATGTGCTAGGAGGGGAATGCCCTGGGATGTCTGAAAAGAAGCCAAGTGAGAGCTATGTTCTAGAAGGACAAGTTAGGGGCGTGGGTATTGGGTCTTGGCCACAGCCCATCACTGACCAGCAGCCCTCTTGTCTATGTGTTTCTGGTAGGCACTTAGTATTTCCGCAATTATGCTGGGGTCCTCCAGAGTGGTGGTGTCCCCCAGATCCTGAGCTCTGCCTGTGATTATCTTCCTCAGGAGTCTCCGCATGACTTTTCCAGACCGAGTTTTTGGAAGACGTTTCACTATCTGGCAAAGAAGAGGTGAAATATTAAAATCTGGAAAGGTGCCCAGATTCTCAGCCAGCATCTGACTGCATTGAAATAAGAAGGGTTCTTTCCCAGGGGATTGTGGGGCCCACATGACTCTGGTTTCATCCTCCTACAATCTGGACCTAAAGTTGTAATCAACCAAAAGGGCAGAATCAACTATGAATCATGCTGAAGCTTCCACCAGGCCAGGGTTCACCTCACTGCCAACACCCATTTCTCCCATCAGCTACATTACTGAGGGCCTTCAGGTAGCAACAGAACAAAGCATGTGCCACAGCACCTCATCTCCACCCCCAGGCCCGGGTCTGGGTTGGTTTTGTCTTACATATGAGATAAGAGTTACTTAAGAGAAAAAACACTGTCTTGCTTAGTGTTTGAAAATTTAGCATTTTACATCTTCAAAAAGCCACAACCCATTCGAAGTCAGTGGTAATACATTAGGACACTTTAATAGTGTTTGGGCACTTTAATAGTGATCTGTCTTTCAAAAAAGTACAGTTCACCTAAGGAGAGTTCGGGTCTCTCTTAGAAACTCTGGTTCCAAGGCCAACAGTTTGACCTTGTGTCATACCAAGTGAGGCTTCAGAGGACCATGTCCAGTCAAAAGAACACCATGGGGGGAATGTTAATAAAGGAACGAAAAGCTAACACAGCTGAGAGGCTGGCTCAATTCTTCCACAAACCTACTGCAACACAGGCTCCCTCAGATAGGATCTGGTAGCATCTCCTTTGCTGGCACAGGAAAAGGTGTCAGAAACCACACAGGGGCTAAAGAACTCTGATACTTTCCACATGTTTCTCTATTTAAAAACTCCTTATGTGGGCCTCCATGTGCCAAAATAAGGGTATCTAATTTGGACCAGCACTACCCCCTGAACAGGTGAGCTGTGAAACTCCTGTTGCTATGTCTCCCTGCCCCTCTCCCTCTTTTTCTGAAAATACAGCCATCTGCTACCCTCATCTACCACCCAGAAAAACAAACAGCTAGTGCTAGTTTTGCTGTGATGTGAACTATGGGAAGTGGAGAAGAAGGCGTAAGATGAGCAGTGCAGTCGGGCCAGAGGCAGAAGTGCACTCACCAGCATCTGATCAGGCACAGCGTACTTGGCAATCTTGGCGGCCACCATGGACCTGAGCTCACTCATCACTACCTCTGAATCACCTGCATCTTCTTTCAACACGACGAAGGCAAATGCAGCTGAAAGGAAAACAAGATTTTAAGATGTTAGCCAGTGTTGTACACAAATTGCCGTAAATTCAAAGGATTTCAAATCATATATTGGTGACTTTGTAGCAGCTGGTTTCTTTCGTTGCATCCCTAAAGATGCATTATCATTTTCAAAGTGGAAGTGATTCTGTCAGCTCCACTGAACATCCCAGTGGGTGGACATGTGTGGGTGAGAGCTTCGCACCATGCCTCTGGTGTTGACTGGCTATGTGTGTGACCTTGGACACAGGACTAATCCTCTCTAACTATACCAGCACCTGTGAAATAGCCTGTAACATGGACTCATCAGAGATTTACTATCAGCTCCTGTGAGATGGTACAAGGGAACATGGCACATGGCACTAACTTTATACATATGTGTCCAACATTGTAAGCACTAGCCACAGTGGCTATCTATATTTAAATTAAGTTAAAAATGTGGTTCCTTGGTTACACGAGCCACTTGTTACATGAACAGCTTCATCATGGCAGAAAGTCTGTTGGGTGGCAATGGCCATCCCTTATCTTAGCACAGATACTTTGTCAATATCCTACCATGTTCCAGAAAAAAGTTACAGTGGCCCCACAGGTCTCTAAATGCATTTCTTTTTAATATATCTGGGATAATCTTGCATATGGTATGAAATCCGGTCCTAATTGAACTTATTGTTCATATGAGCAGTCACTTGTACCAGTACCATCTTGGAGAGTCTGTCCTTTCCCCCACTGACCTTCAATGTCCCCTTTCTCACACACAAAGTTTTATATATATGTAGCCCTCCTTATTGTTCATTTGTCTGTTTATTCCTGTACGACTTCCACTTCATCTTAATGAATTCTCCCTCTGGCATGTATCACCTAATATATTACGTAGTTTCCTCATTAATTATGTTTATTGTTTATGTCTGTCTCTCCACTCTAATCCCAAACCACTATAGCATGTCAGCTCTAGGGAACAGGGACTTCTGTCTCTTTCACTTTCTGCTTTGTCTCAGTATCTACAACTGTGCCTGGAACATAGGAGGTGTCCAACAAATTTTGTTAAATGAATCAATGAATGACTTTCCTGAATAAACTGCAGTCTGTAGAGACCTACAGCCTTTGCCTGAAAGATGTCCCCTCCCATTCCTATCTGGCAAAATCCTATTCATCCCTCAAGACCCAGTTCAGCTACCTTGTACTCTATGAAGCGTTTCCTGACTCTGTCCATAAATGCAGCTGTGGCTCTTGCTATGTATGAACAGCTATTGGTCTCCCATGCCTACTTCATTAGATTGTGAGATCTTTCAGGGGAAGAACTGCATTTTTCTTTCCTCTTGGTATTTGAGATTCTAGGCAGTCTAGGCCCACACTACAGGGGCTCAGAGGAAAGGGACAAAGCTAACACCTGAGCCAGCTGGGAACACCCACTGAGAGATGTCTATTGTGAGTTTAATTAAAATTTTAAAACTACCAAAGCAACATATACTGATTATCGAACGTTAAAACACTGTAGAATATATAAAATAAAACTGCACTTCCTCTCCCTGCCTCTCTCCCTTCATCCCCCACCCCCACCCCCATTAAAGGCATTGTAGAATGATGGTTGGGAGAGACTGCTCTAGCTCCATATCCTGGCTTTGCCACTTGCTACCTGTGTGGAAGCCACTTAACCACTCTGTGCCAGTTTTTTACTTGTAAAATGGGGAGCTAACAGTACCTCCCTCACAGCTACGTGTCAGGATTAAATGGTGACAGCCCCTGCATAAAACCTACAATAAGTAGGTTCTCGAGGGCTGCTGGCTGCTCTCCCCAGACCCAAATTTTAAAGTTAACTTCTGGGTTTATAGGGTTTATGTTGCCATCCCTTAAACCCTAGTAGAATCACAGTGGACATGTTGCCCTGAGTGTTTCCCCCTTGTCTCTAATGGGTACTCTTTCCTGCCAGTCACTTGTATCTCTAATGAGATGGGAGTGAACTTAGCTTGGATTGTTGAATCCTGAGCAGAAATGGATCAGGAAAGCTTCCACGTGAAAGGAGGAGCCTGGCTGCGAGCCTAGTGGAGGTAGGTGCACAAGGCTGAGATCAAGTGCTGATGGGATGGGGGGATGGCAGAGGAGCAGCACATTGATCAGATGAAGTACAGAAAGAGCAGGAACAATAAATGCACAACAGTTTTTGCAGATGGCTTTAGAGTTTATCAAGAACAGCTAATGGGTTTTTCATGTATTACAAATGGACAGATGCTCAAATTTGTAGTAAATCAGGAAAATATATATCATCATACCCATGATATACAAATTCCCTCTCACCAGCCTGGCAGACATTAAAAGGCTTGGCAATATTAAAGTAACTTAGGATCCAGAAAATAGTGCTGAGAGCTGCTTATGAGAGCATGAAGTGCCCAAGGCCTCTGAGAGTCACACACCTGTTTCTCCCATTTCCATTCCTTTCTGATCCCTAACAGCTCCCCCATAGATTCCAGTCTTCTGCTAATAAAGGGAAGGCAACTTCATGGGCACATCCTTCTTATGGAAACTGAACATGTTTTTTTTAGAGCACTGAAATAAATATTAATATTTACAGTGGGTCAGTTTAGAGGAAGTGTTGAGTAAATAATGGAACGGTGGGACACAAATTTGGAAGGGAGGCAGGTGACCTTAAGGACATACTTAACACAGAGTATATCCAACAGTAGGAGGGAGAGTACCCAATCCCAGACACTTGGTAGGGTAGTAAAGGTCAGTCTTTCCAGCAGTACAGCTCAGGATCAGTGAGTGTCCAGGTCACGCCAGGCCAGACCAGTATGGCCGCTGTGCACCTGCCATTACAACACCCAGGTGAGTCTGCCCCTTCCCAGCTCCACCTGCTTAGAAACTGGCAGACTTTGAAACAAAGTGTGTCCTCAGTAAAGAAGATAATACTGATTACTTATTCTGCATTCCCCTTTGCATGTCACTGTGCAGTAGGAACCACAGGTCAAATTCCTTTAAAAAGAGTCCCAGAGCAGCAAAAGAGCCCACTCCGGGACATATAGCTGCAGAGCTGGCACTGGATGCTGTGTATGAGCATGTGCAAGGAGATACTGTGAGCAGTGTAGAGCATTTCATCATATGTCCTCTGTAACAGAGCTGCCAGAGTCATCATGGACACAGAAGTGAATTCCCCAAGCTTAGCTAAAGCCAAAGAGCTTAGGACTACAGAGCTAGAGCATTTCAGAAATTTGATCTTAGTCTAACAAGCATGCTGTTCAGCCTCCTCACCCAAAATCTACACTTGAAAGACAAGAAAACCAATAGTTTCACCCATAAACACCCTGCCACCCATCCTTCAGAGTCTGTTCTTTTTACAAAGATTCCATGATGGGAGTGAGATCAGAGATTAGAGGAGTTCCTCCCCTAGCACTCACCTTCTCCTTTGATGTTGTGGGGGTAGCCAATGACAGCAGCCTCTGGCACTGCAGGGTGGGTAGCCTGCACAGAACAATAAAAAGGCAAAATATGTGGGAGCTAGAACACCTGACTACAAATTACAGCCCCCAATCTGAGATCAACATGGCCTGCGCTCACCATTGCATCCTCGATCTCTGCAGTCCCCAGTCTGTGGCCACTGATGTTCATGACATCGTCCATCCGCCCTGTGATCTGGTAGTACCCTCCCTCAGTTCGGTGAGCTCCATCTCCAGTGAAGTAGTAGCCTGTACCACAGTGAAGGAATTCAGAGCCAGTACCTCTGAACCAGGACCCAGAGGGGCTCTTGTTTTCCCAGAAGGGACATAAGAGTACCTATGTCCTACCCTTGCTCTATAAAAGAAAGCTATGAAGCCCTGAGTTCTGCTGACATTCTGCCTGCTGGTCCTCCTTGCAACCCCACATGGAAACACTCTCTAGATGTCCTCCTTGCAACCCCACATGGAAGCACTCTCTAGATGTGCTATTTGGCTGTATGCTAGTGAAAGGGCAAAGGGCTCTGACAAAGCAATCAAAACTACAAATGTCATGGGAGCAGAGGACATAAAAGGAGCGCACTCAAGCTTCCCCAAAAGTAAGACTCATTTACAGGCTTGCCACTGAAGATGATGGGTTACAACAGGTACACTGTACACGTAAATTTCCAACCCAATGACACAAAAGCATGGGGGGAAAATAAGCCAGAAGAAAACTTACAGTCATCACGATAGTTTTCCAAGGTGGTTTCTTCAATCTTCTTTCCTAACAGCCTAAGGAGTACTCACCATGGGCCATGTGATCAGGGTTCTGTAAGTCTTTTTCCATTTTAGACATAAAGTCAGGGATGTAAAGGGAGCAGGGAGAGGACTCAAACGCATGCCTCCAAAGTGCCTGCACTATGCTCACAGTCACCATTATCTTAGAAATGTTTTTTGAGTATAGGGTTCCAGCAGTGTGTGGAAAGGCATGACTCAACTATATTAGCAACCTCACCTGGATAAGCCTTGAAGTAGGCATCCACGAATCTCTGATGGTCTCTGTAGATGGTCCTGGCCATGCCTGGCCATGCCTGGGAGAGGCACAGAGCCCCAGAGACATTGCCACCCTCTACAACATTCCCCTGCAGACCAGAGAGACATGTATGTGAGAATATGAACAGATTCTGGTTGAGAAGTAAAGAACTGATAATCACCATCATCCCCCTAACTGCTTGGCTAGAGGCAGAAAAATGACAAGTGTGCTCTGAAGGAACTGTCCTTGAGAGGGCTTCTGAAGATAACCTGGACTCACCCCATGTGGTGATTTTAGCCACTGTGTCTCTTTAAGAGGAGGCTCTCCATGCATGCTGCATGAGAACACAGTCCCTTTATACCAACCACCAGACCCTGGGCACATGTGATGTGGGTAAGTAAGCAAAGGAGGCCAGGAAGACAAAAGAAACACCAGGGAGCTTGTTAGGGTGCCCATGGAGAAGGGAGTCACCTCTGTGAGGCCCTTGCATACCTTCTCATCCATGAGAACTGGGACAATGCCAAAGAAGGGCCTCATCGCCATTCCAGGGAGGATTTCTGCCCCTTCTTCTGAGGGTCGTGGTGCGATGCAGATGCCACCTGTTTCTGTGGGGTGACAGGGATGAAACACTGATGGGCCAAGAGACTAGTGGCACATTTATACAGGCCATGCTGTCAAGAATCTAGGACAGACACACTGGCTGGTGCTCTCCTAGGATGGGAGGTGGGTGGAACTGCCCATGTGGGGCAAGGAAATGGCCCCCACAGTCACAAGGACTTTTCTGTGAGGCAAAACTAGACTTGGGTTCTGGTCTCCTCCACAGTGGAATGGGAGTAGGGTGGGTGCTGTCTCTCCTCTTTTAAGCCCTGCTTGTCTAGTCTGCTTCAGTAGGAAAAGTGGAGTCCACCTACTTGCACAGGAAGATGAAGAGTTGCTTCCAGACCAGTGCTCATGTCCACACAGACCAAACAACAAAAACAGATGCTCACAAACTCCTTTTTCACATTATCTCTCTATCAGCCTGCATGGAAATGCCTCACAAAACACAGCTGTAATCTTAGTCCTGTGCTCTCCTGAATGAATGAGATAATTTGGAATATCTCACTTTCTGGCTTTTGGAAAGATAAGATGTCAGCTACATCTGTGGTGGTCTCCCACCCCAAACATCCTAAGTCAGATACCCAAGAGAAGAGAGGGAAAATCTAAACAAAATGCCACAGAAAATTCATTTTCCTACAAAAATTTAGATTTAGACTTACAGTTCCTTAAACAATGGGGCTCATTCTCACCATATGTACTTGCATTCAAAAAGTGGCTTATGAGGAAAGTAAACATTTAGCTGCATACTTATTACATGTCAGGCCTTGGGCAACATGAGTTAGTGGTATTTCATTCTGTCCTCATCTAGAACTCATTTTACAAATGAGGAAACCAAGCTTCAGAGAAGTCCCAAGTCTTACAGCTGCAAAGCCAGGCTCCACCTCTGAACTTCAGACACCAGATTTTCAACATGCACATATGTTGAGGACTGAGGCATTAGTGGTGCTGGTACCATTCACAGAGCCTCACACCTGTCCCCACTACTCAGTGTTTAGCTATGTGTTCTCAGTGCAGTAATATTGAGACGAGAGCTGTTGCAGAAGGGGCCCATTTGTACTTGATTCCATAGTATGTCCTGACCCCTCCTCCTGGGAGATGCTCTCACCTGTCTGCCACCACGTGTCCACCAGTGTACATCTGCTGTCCCCCACCACATTGTGGAGCCATTCCCAGGCTTCATGGTTGATTGGTTCTCCCACTGAAAACACACACAAAATAGAAAAAGATATTAATAGACCACAATAAACCTTAAATAAAAAGGAATATACTGTTAAGGTGAAAACAGCTCTATAATTTTTCTGAAGGACATAAAAAATGGCTTGAAAAAGCAGTGAGAACTGTCATGTTATGGCCATGAAAGAAATACAAATTTCAATTTCATTTTTACCACTGGAGAGTCAAAAATTAAAAAAAAAAATTGATAAGAATATAGGAAAAAGAATATCACATGCACTTTAGGAGTGTAATTTGATATAGCAATTTGAATATTTCTCTTAATATTTAAGAGTGTATACACCCTAGACAACTACTTTGGCCAACTGTTTGGCGTGGATTACACTAAAGTTAATATAGATTTATCCTATTATGCAAAAATGTTACTAGTGGCACACACTCCACAAAAACAAGAGCCTATGTCCATCGAAAATAGACATATACAAGAGTGTTCACAGTGGCCAAAATTTAAAATGCTATCTATCAAAAGTCAAATTGAGAAATAAAATGCAGTGTATTCATGCAGTGAACTACCATACAGCATGAAAACAAGTAAACCACTACCACCATAGGGACAAACCTCAGAGTCATGGCCCCAAACAATTGCAGCAGGCACAACAGTAACACATGAATAATAAGCCTATGTATATGAAGTTCAAGAATAAGCAAATCAATCCAGTGAGAGCAGCCAAGGAGTGGTTATATCTGAGGGCTCCTGACTGGGAGGGAGCATAAAGGAACCTTCTGGGGACTGGAGATTTCTATGGCTTTATCTAGGTGTGGTAACATATATGTATATATGTAAATAGTTCTCAAGCTGAACACCTGACATTTGTGCATTTCACTGTATTTTATACCTTAATAGAGAGGGGAAAGTGCTTATGCCCTGTGACTCTGTTGCCAATTCTCAATGTCTACCTTCTGTGGTCTGAATGTGTATGCCTCCCAAGTTTATGTTGAAATCCTAATACTAAGACACTACACTATACTCACACCAGACTAGCATTCAGCCAGAAGCTGCAGGTTTAGATGCACTGTTGCTAAAACACTTAAATACTCTCATGATGATTGCCTCTTGTTCAGGACCTTCCATGGTGCAGCAGCTAACCAAGGTCTGTCCTGACCAGGGTTTCCCATACTGGTCACACAGGTGGCTGGGTGTTGAGTGTATCCACCCTGCACTCATGCGAGCCCACAATGAGGTAGGAAGATGCCAAAGCAACACTGATTGATGCTGGGAAACTGCCAATAGCCCCAATAGCCAACCACAGGGAAGTGAGTACAAGAATCATGGCAATACCCACAGGATGTGTAAGCAAGTTTTCAAACACGGCAGAGCCATATGGAAACCTCTGTCTATGGCTGTGTTAAGTAAATATCACATTATAATAGTACAGTGTGATCATGTTCATGATAAAGAAATCATCTCAGAGCTGAGCTGTGTCTTTGCATAGGAATATAACTTTGAAGAATATGCTGAAAGGTATACAATAAATAGGGTTCCCTGGAATAACACTCATGGAGGACAAGAGCTTTCGTTGCAAAGTACAGAGTTTTGCTTTTTTTTTTTTAATATTTTATTTATTTATTTTTAGAGAGGGAAGGGAGAGGGAGAGAGAGAGTGAGAAACATCAATGTGCGGTTGCTGGGGGACATGGCCTACAACCTAGGCATGTGCCCTGACTGGGAATCGAACCTGCGATGCCTGGTTCGCAGCCCACGCTCAATCCACTGAGCTACGCTAGCCAGGGCTGAGTTTTGCTTTTTACAATAAAATTATACCTATGTGGTACCTATAAAATTGAAAGTTAAAATAATTCTTTTATTTTTTTTATTAAAACATTTTTTGAGTATTTTATTTATTTTGAGAGAGAGGGGAAGGGAAGGAGAAAGAGAGAGAGGGAAACATCAATGTGTGGTTGCCTTTCATGTGCCCCCTACTGGGGACTTGGCCCACAACCCAGGCATGTGCCCTGACTTGAAATTGAACCAGTGATCTTTTGGTTCACAGGCCCGTGCTCAATCCACTGAGCTACATCAGCCAGGGCAAAATAATTCTTTTAACAAATACATATCTTGGGGTAGAAGTCTTGAGTGGGCTAGGTTCTAATCACTAGTAAGATTAAATGAAGTCAACACACCCAAAGT
Source organism: Tonatia bakeri (assembly GCA_004024845.1). NCBI lineage: Eukaryota > Metazoa > Chordata > Mammalia > Chiroptera > Phyllostomidae > Tonatia > Tonatia bakeri. The sequence continues at coordinate 10,855 of PVIA01009794.1, read as the reverse complement.
CAGTAGTGCTGTGAGGGCTAATCCCCCTTCCTAGAATGGTCCTGATCTATTACCAGAGCAGGAGACTAGCACAAGCTGGCTTTGCCCACGTATGAAGCATACAGCTCATCTGGCAGCCAATAGCCCAAGGTCCAGAACAGCTAAGGAAATCCTCAGGAGAAGCAGCATAGAGAGAGGCTTTGAGGGAGGGTTGGGATCCTGAGGTGATAGGGGGCAATGAGGCACTGTAGGCAAGGCAGACAGAGTAAACCAAGGCCCTAAGTCCTGTATCAGCATTGCTTGCCCTCATTACTGACAAGTAAGTGTGCACACTGTCACTGAGCTCCCTTTTCCATGGACAAAACTGGTAGAAAGACATATCCCATGAAAAACTACAAAGCAGATCTATGTATTCACCAAGGAGCATGGAGGGCCTCTCACCATTTTTCCTTCCTGACCACACCTGACAACACATGTTGGGGCAGAAGTGAAATACACCAGGGAAAAGCAGAGAGAACAGGCAGGACCTCCCAGTACCTTCTGAACTAACCCCATTTCACCTTTGCCAAAAGCCTTCATATGAATTGGCAACCTCTGTCAAACTAAAATTGAAGATAACCCTTGATCTCACAACTACCTGCTGGAAATATCTAAAGTGAGAGCAGTGCACAGCACACAATGACATTTATTACAGTGCTTGGAAATAATCATCACCCAACATCACAGGAATACTCAGTGTACAGTAATTGATTTCCACAGAGCAATCCCATGCAGCCACTGAAGAAAGGGCTCAGGCCTTAACTTACGGACTTGGTAAGGATTCATGAGGATGAAACCCAAAATAAGTACAGAAAGTGTTTGGAATGCTGTACTCCATACTGTTAATAGCTGTGGGCTCTGAGGAGGGGCTGACAGGCCTCTCTTCCTCTTGATGCAGACCGGCATTGTTTGAATGCATCTGGGACATGGACACATAGCTTTCGTGATTAAAATTATTTAGAAACCTGCAGTGGCTCTGATAAATAGTACCCATGCCCTCTCCAGCTGCAGAGCAGTGCTCACCTGACCCCAGTGTCCGCAGAGATGAGCGGTCGTACTTCCTCACCCAGGCATCTCCATATTTCAGCAACAGCCGGATAGCCGTCGGGGCACCATAAAATTGATTGATCTTCAATCTTTGCACCATCTCCCAATACCGACCTACACAAAGGCTCCAATTCGGTCAGTCTGAGAGCCCACCAAACAGTATCTATTTTAACCTAATTTAGAGATCAGTCAACAAACTCAGTACTGAATACATGCAAACACCTGCATTGTTTGCAAAAACAGGATTCAATACCTATCACGGGATTGGAAGGGAGATCTCTGAGAAGGGTTCCCTGTGGTAGTTGTCCCCCAGCACACAGCCATCTACAAGCTGGCCCTTTTGTAAAGAGTCTTTACCTGGCTCTGGACAGCCACCCCTACACAGTGTACCTCATATGATATAGTGAGGAATCAGTTAAAAAGATGTTACAGTGAATTTAGAAACAACCCACATAGCATTAACATCGAACTTGTGTTTAGTTGCATTTAAATGGTCTCGAAAGTGGTGACTGGTGCTCCCCTGGAATACCACGGACAGGCCACGAATGCATGCATCCCAGGGAGCAGGGTAACTGCCCAGTATGCACTCATCTCATTTCCTATAAGTTGCTCTCCCTGCCTGCCCGTCCCCTCAACTTACCACCATTGCTCTACACACAGGAAGCTGCATTTAAAGAGGTGGAAGTGACTCCATCTAAGACATGGCTCTTAATCCCTAGCTATGTCTCCTACATATCCTTCCTAAAGAGCATACAGTCCCACTGGGAGGCTAGAGAGGAGCAAGGGAAATGACAAAGATGTTCCACACACAACTGTCAGTGCTGTGGGATGTTTGGGCAAGAGCCCTCTAGCGGGGCCACCACCACTGGATTACATTAAAAAAATACTTGAGGTCACTGAGGTGAGTGGGAGGAAGATGCCAAGGTAAGCAAGACACAGCCATATCCTTCAAGTGAAATCAATTCATGGAGGTGGCACGAGGCCATGCATGATACACTTTGACAGAACAGCCCTGGAGGCACAGGTGAAAGGTTGTCCTTCTCCACCTGGGAGACCTGCAGAGACTGGCAGTGGTATGGACTTCAAGAAAGACTGGACCTGGTCTGGTAGCCATAGAGGTAAGAGGAACAGCCTGAGACACACAGTTTAAGTTAAAGAATTCTGCAGTGGGTGGTCTTGAGACAGCTTCCAGTACCAAATTAGACCCCTTTCTATTGCTCATCTGATCTTATTGTGGACAAGGCCCCCAGCTCTGGCCTATCTGGAAGGGCCCAAGGCTTGGCAGCTATGCAATGGGACCACAAACCATAGCCAGGCCCGAGAGCAGGCCTTTACACCTCCCTCTTGTGCATCTCTCCTCCTTCCTCAAGTTCCCTCCCAGGGACCCTATTTGAGTTTTCAGTCCTCACCAGCATCAGGGTAAACTGGGGTGCTCTCAAAAAGGACACTGGTTGCTCCATTGCAGAGGGGTCCATATACCACATAGCTGTGTCCAGTGATCCAGCCGATGTCTGCCACACAGCCAAAGACATCTCCTGGCTGGTAGTCAAACACAAGCTGCAGAAACAGAATAGGCTGTCAGAAGCTTATGACCCCACATTCCCACATGTCACTAAGAGTATCTATAACTACAAGATGCAGCTGCTCCAAGGCCACCAAGAGCAAAGGAGTAAGTTAAAAGACAGAGTTAATTGTAAAGGAACAACACAGTGACTCAGAGGACAGTGAAAGAAGCCAGACCTCAGAGTGTACACTGCATGATTCCCAGCTTGAGAAAGGCAATATGTATGCAGAGGTCATACCACAGCTGGTCTTGCTGGGGTCCTGCTTTTGAGGGGTAGGTCAGGGTCTTCCAGGGGCTGAAGATGCCCCATGCCCACATGTACTCACAGGTAAAAAAAAACTTTATCTAATGGTATGTATAAGGGCATCTTTCTGAATTAAATTATGCCACAATTTTAAAAATCTTTTAAAAACTGCAAAAAATTAAAATAAAAAAAGACCTAGAAGTGCCTCAAGCATTATTAGCTTCTAAGAACCTGAGAGGAGAGATGGGTGTCTCCTGCATTCTTGCCAAAGGGTCCAAACTGAGCCTGGTCACATCTGTGGATCTAAATGCCCTTTGCAGAGAACATGGAGGACGGAGGGAAAAATGGCCAGATGCTACAACAAAGTTGAAGGAAAGGGAAGGAATGGAGGGAAACCTTTAGGGTAAAAAAGACTTAAAAGAGCCCTGGTTGGTGTGGCTCAGTGGTTGAGTTCTGGCCTGCGAATCAAAAGGTTGCCAGTTCAATTCCCAGTCTAAGGCACATGCCTGGGTTGCAGGCCAGGTCCCCGGTAGGGGGCATGCAAGAGGCAACCACACATTGTTGTCTTTCTCCCTCTCTTTCTCCTTCCCTTCCCCTCTGTCTAAAAGTAAATAAATAAAATCTTTAAAAAAAAAAAAAAGCTTACAAGACATAGCAAAAAAATGTCAGTGGCAAGAGTAAGCTACAGGATCTAAGGATGCACATCCAGGTGATAACTAGAAAAAGGAAAACACTCCCTGGCTGGCGTAGCTCAGTGGATTGAGTGCGGGCTGCGAACCAGGCATGGCAGGTTCGATTCCCAGTCAGGGCACATGCCTAGGTTGCAGGCCATGTCCCCCAGCAACCACACATTGATGTTTCTCTCTCTCTCTCTCCCTCTCCCTTCCCTCTCTAAAAATAAATAAATAAAATCTTAAAAAAGAAAAGAAAAAGGAAAACACAAGGAACTGATGCTATGCTATACAAGTCAGGATGTACGGAGAGGGCTGATGGTGGAAGGGCCGTGAAAGGACTTCTGTAAGAATAGCGACATTCCATTTCCTGAATGAAGTGTGTTTATCTTATAATAATTTATTAAGCCACACATTTGATGTGGATGTTTTTCTGTATGTGTTCTATTATACAATGATTTTTTTTTTAATTGGGGAACAAGGGCCTCTAGTCTTCTGCCAGAAATAAAAGATGAGATTCTCCAAGAGTTCCCAGACAGCACAGTGGTGGTCTGGACATGGCTAGATCCCTGTGGAGTCATGTCCAAGCAGGGGATGAAAGAGGGTGGATTCTTTCAAGGAAGACTGTACTTTCATTGCCCTGGTGGATCAGCATACCCATATCCCAAAACCCCACAGCATTTTGAAAAAGAATTTTTAATACAACTCAGACACAAATTGTCAAGTCTTTCAAGAAGCTGAAGATTTCTTTTCTTGAAGTCCTGGGGCTAGCATGAGAGCACTGTGGGAAAACATGAGCCCCTCTTACCCACAGAAACCGCTTTATAGCAAGAGGAGTTCTAGCCCTAAACCCAGCCTCACCTGGCCCCTGCTCAATCTCACCAGGGAGGCAAGCACCTCCCACCCTCCACTTGCCACCAAGGTCATACCCTGTGCGTCAAGGCAGCATACAACAGGTAGCCTGCCTGGGTGTGCACAAGGCCCTTGGGCATCCCAGTGCTCCCGGATGTGTATAGCAGAAAGAGCATGTCCTCACTGCCCATGCTCTCTGGGGCACACACAGGGTCCTCCTTGGCCATTTCCTGTAAGGGGAAAGACAAAAACAGCCCACCCAGGGCAGTTAGCCTCTCCTCTCCAGTTGGCTTCCCTGAGAACACTTCTCCCTGACTACTGTGAGACTCAGGCTGACTGCATTAGAGCTCACTTCTCTGGCCTGCCCTAGTTCAAGTCCAGATGCAGAGAAGACACAAAATAAAAGAATGAATCCAATCATTTCTGTTACATTAACTGTTACACTATATTTATGGTATTTGAGCTCCATCTTCCCAACCAGGATATAAGCCTATCAAAACTACAGGGGAACCCTGGACACCTCTGGGCAACCCACATTCAGAACCACAATCTAACAAGACTCAGACCCAGTTAACCCAATAATAACCTTTCCTCCTCAAAACATATAAAGCAAGGTAAACCCACCTGCTCAAGTGGGACATCCAGATGCCCCATGTGGACCTTGTTGTCTGTCCTGTGAGCTACCAAGACATGCTGGATGGTTGGGCAGTGCTTCACAGCTTCATCCACTATCTTCTTCAGCTCCACCACACGCCCTCCACGCAGTCCTTGGTTGAAGGTGATAACCACCTTACACTTTGCTAATAGAGACAATGGACATTTCTGATCAGTTTTCTTTCCACTGAACCTCATAGCCCAGACTGGCAGCCACACATTGCAAGCACAGGAGTGTAATAGAGAAAATTCAATATTGAGGAAAAGAGTCAACAAAAAAGTGAAGGGTAAGCCTACTGTGCAATCTTTGTACATAACACAGAAGCACCAGGTCTTTTCCTAGCTCTGAGGAGGAGCAAGAATCAACAGGAGATAAACTGAAGCTGAATTCTTCCAGCCTTTCACCATTTCTTCCTACCTGCCCTAGAGGCTTTTCCAGGTGACAAGCCATCACATTGCCCCCAGCCACAGCCACCAGGAGGCAGAGACCTAGAAAGCCGGGCAACCAGAGACCAAACCCCAACATGTCCTGTGCAGCCCCTAAATTGTCTAGGACCAAACTGCCAGGACACAGAGACACTACCCCAGGTGGACAAGAGGAGCTGTTGGCCCCTATCCTCACCTTAGAGGAAGGCCGTGCAGGTTTCATACCTGCTCTTCAATGATACAGGCAGGCTCAGCCAGGCTCAGGGCAATAGTAAGCTGACAGCAGAGCAGGGAATTAGGTACAGACACAACTAGACCTCAGGACCACAAAAGAATGATCCTCCACACTGTGTCTTAACTTGAATGAACCAGTGGAATCAGGCTACAGTCGGTATTTTTTTAAATCCCCACCCAAGGATATGTTTATTGATCTTAGAGAGAGAGAGGCAGAAACATCAATGAGAGAAAGAAATATTGATTGGTTGCCTCCCATATGTGTCCTGGCTGGGAATCAAACCCCCAACCTAGGTACATGCCCCAGATGATACTCCAACCAACCGAGTCACTCCACCAAGACTACAGTGGCTTTTTACATGTTTCCCTAAGGTAGAGCCTGGAACAAACATCCAGTATAGTACTGTCCAGTGGGGCCCAAGCACATCACTCAAAACTTTTTTTTAAATATATTTTGATTATGCTATTACAGTTGTCCCACTTCCCTAGCTTCATTCCCCTCCACCCTGCACACCCCCTCCCACCCACATCCACCCCCTTTAGTTCATGTCCATGTGTCATAAGTTCTTTGGCTTCTACACTTCCCATACTATTCTTGCCCTCCCCCTGTCTATTTTCTCCCTACTATCTATGCTACTTACTCTCTGTAACTTTTCCCCCTCTCTCCTCCTCCCTCTCCCCTGTTGCTATCCCTCCATGTAATCTCCATTTCTGTGGTTCTGTTCCTGTTCTAGTTGTTTGCTTAGTTTGTTTTTGTTTTAGGTGTGGTTAACAACTGTGAGTTTCCTGTCTTTTTACTGTTCATATTTTTTATCTTCTTTCTCTTCAATAAGTCCCTTTAACATTTCACATAATAAGAGCTGGGTGATGATGGACTCCTTTAACTTGGCCTTATCTGAGAAGTGATTTATCTGCCCTTCCATTCTAAATGAAAGCTTTGCTGGATAGAGCAATCTGGGATGGAGGTCCTTGCCTTTCATGACTTAGAATACTTATTTCCAGCCCCTTCCTGCCCGTAAGGTCTCTTTTGAGAAATCAGCTGACAGTCTTATGGGAACTCCTTTGTAGGTGACTGTCCCTTCATGTCTTGCTACTTCCAGAATTCTTTCCTTCATTTTAATCTTGGGTAATGTAATTATGATGTGCCTTGGTGTGTTCCTTTTTGGGTCCAACTTTTTTGGGACTGTCTGAGCTTCCTGGACTTCCTGGAAATCTATTTCCTTTGCCAGATTGGGCAAGTTCTCCTTTATTATTTTTTCAAATAACTTTTCCACTTGTTGCTCTTCCTCTTCCCCTTCTGGTACCCCTATAATTTGGATGTTGGAATGTTTAAAGATGTCCTGGAGGTTCCTAAGCTTCTCCTCATTTTTTTGAATTCTTATTTCTTCATTCTTTTCTGATTGTATATTTTTTTCTTCCTTCTGGTCCACTCCATTGATTTGAGTCCCAGTTTTCTTTCCATCACTATTGGTTCCCTGTGCACTTTTCTTCATTTCACTTAGTGCAGGCTTCAGTTTTTCATCTAACTTGTGACCAAATTCAACCAATTCTGTGAGTATCCTGATCACCAGTGCTTTGACTGTGCATCTGATAGGTTGGCTATCTCTTGGTCGCTTAAAAGTATTGGCTATGGGGTTTTGATTTGTTCTTCTGTTTGAGCCATTTTTTTTGGGGGGGGGCGTCTGGTCATGCATGTTACATAGTGAGGGGTGGAGCCTTAGGTGTTCACCCAGGCAGGGCAACGCAGTTGCTGGGTTGTGAGCTGTATGTGGGGAAGGGGTCTGAGAGGGAACAATGGTGCTTACTCTGCTCTCTGTCAGATTTCAGTCCCCTCTGCTGCTTCCCACAAGCATATTGGGTCCTTCTGGTGCTGGTTCCTGGGTGGGTGGGCTTGTGTATGTTCTAGGACCCTGTGAGTCTCTCCAATGAACTCTCCTGTGAGACTGGGAGTCTCTTCCAGCACCTCAACCTCCACAAGTGTTTTCAATTAGGCTTTATTTCCCAGCGCTGGGGCCCTGGGTTGCTCGGTCTGTCTCACTGCCCATTTTCATCTGGTTTATCTGTGCATGAATGTGTGACTGTGGACAGCCATCCGTCTTGCATGCCTCACTGGGTCTACTTATTGCTTCCCCACGCCCGAGCCTAGGGTCTGCCACCGGGGTCTGCGAGCCTCTGCCTGCGTGACCAGGTCTGCCAGACACCGCTTTTTCCTGCCATGACCACTCTCTGCCAGCCGCCAATTCCACTCCTTTTACCAGTCTGGATGAATGGTTGTCAGGACTTCTGTATAGTTCAATTTTCTGTCTGTTCTGGTTGTTTTTTTGTTTCTGAATTTTTGTTGTCCTTAATTTTGGTTGTGCGAGGAGGCATGGTGTATCCACCTATGCCTCCATCTTGCATGGAAGTCTCAAAACTGCCATATCTTCTGTTTCCAGCCAAAGGAAGCTCTCTGCTTTTAAGGGTTTGTGTGATTAGATTAGGTCCACTGGACAGTTTCTCTGCTTTAAGGTTATTACATCTATACAGTCCTTCTGCCATGTTAGGTTGACATAATCACAGGTTTTGGGGGACTAGGGAATGGATATCTATGCAGGCCATTATTCTGTCCCAGCAGCATCTCTCAGAGCCATTCTCTTGATCCCAACCCTCCTCACCACACCTCCCTCTCTCTCCATTCTTCATATAGCCTAAAGCAAGAAACTTGGTAAAGGGAAGAGGAGTGTTCAGGCCAGTCCAGGGGACTAGAACTCTAAAATAGTACATATTACCTGAGGTGGCCACCCACCTCATGGTGAGACCTTGGTGGCCATGCTCATACTCCCACTCTCCCAGGGACAGATTAGAGACAACTACAAATTCTTGGCCTGGTCTCATACTACTTCTCATGATGAAGTGGGTTCTAGGTCTCATTCCCTTGAATTTGGAATGGGCATTAACTGTTTTGACCATTGGAGTATAGCTAAAATGATGCCATGTGTATTCTGGGCCAGGCCTTTAGTGTAATTGGCAATTTCCACTTCCTTCCTCTTGCAGCCATGCACTACTATCTAACAAGTATAGCTACTTGAGGTTGCCACACTGTGAGGAAGCACAAGTTAATCAAGTGGAAAGTGTCACACAAAAAGAAAGCAGTGCCTGACCAGCCCCCACCATTAAAGCCTAATGATACCCTAAGCATCATGAAACAGGAAAAGACATTCCCAATATGCCCATCTAACTCCTGCTTCACAGAATCATGAAATACAAGAATAATACTTAGTTTAAGCTCATGTTTTAAGCACTAAGTTGTGGAATAGTTTATTAGGTACCAATAAACTACCCAGCAATAATTACGCAGTGACACAAAGCGCTCCCTCACTGACCAAAGTGGGTACAGATACCTGTCCTAACAGAATCCTGCCCTTAGGACCCTGACATCTAAATAGCTAGACACAGAGATTGAAAGGTACTAGGGAGGAGCCCCTGTAATGACAAAGTCCTAGAGAAAATTTACAGGAGTGTCCCCTACTGAGGCCCTCAGACCTCAGCCCCTGCCCTCCCATCGTCTGGTTGTTTAAGATTCCTGAGGTTCTAATGGCTTATTTCAAAGACATAGAACAAACACTTCAAAAATTTATATGGAATCATAAACAACCCCGAATATTTACTGCGATGTTGAGAAAGAAGAGTAAAGTAGGAGGGATCACAATACCTGACACTAAACTATACTACAAGGCCACTGTAATCAAAACAGCCTGGTACTGGCATAAAAACAGGCACATGGACCAATGGAACAGAACAGAGAGCCCAGAAATAAACTCAAGTCTCTATGGTCAATTAATATTTGACAATGGAGGCAGCAACATAAAATGGAGTAAAAACAGCCTCTTCAACAAATGGTGCTGGGAGAACTGGACAGCTACATGCAAAGAAATGAAACTAGAACTCCAACTTACACCTTATACAAAAATAAATTCAAGATGGATAGAAGACTTAAATATAAACCATGACACCATTAAAGTAATACAGGAGAACATAGGTAGGAAAATCTCAGATTTAACACGCAAAAACTTATTTTTAAATATTTTATTTATTTATTTTTAGACAGGGAAGAGAGGGAGAAAGAGAGAGAGAGAGAAACATCAATGTGGTTGCTGGGGGCCGTAGCCTGCAACCCAGGCATGTGCCCTGACTGGGAATCGAACCTGCGATGCTTTGGTTCACAGCCTACGCTCAATCCACTGAGCTACGCCAGCCAGGGCACGCAAAAACTTTTTTACTGACATGTCCCCTAGAGTAAGAGATATAAAGGAAGAATAAACAAATGGGACCTCATCAAAATAAAAAGCTACTGCACATTTAAAGAAAACAGTATCAAAATAAAAAGAGAATCAACTGTATGGGAAAACGTATTTGCCAATGATACCTCAGACAAGGGCTTAATCTCCAAAATATATAAAGAACTTACACGACTCCACTCTAAGAAGACAAGCAACCCAATTAAAAAATGTGCAAAGGTCTTGAACAGACACTTCTCCAAGGAGGACATACAGAGGATCCAAAATCACATGAAACGATGTTCAGTATCGCTAGCTATCAGAGAGATGCAGATTAAAACCACAATGAGGTACCACTTCACACCAGTCAGAATGGCCATCATAAGCAAAACAACAAACAACAAGTGTTGGAGAGGTTGTGGAGAAAACGGGACACTAGTGCACTGTTGGTGGGACTGCAGACTGGTACAGCCACTGTGGAAAACAGTATGGAACTTCCTCAGAAAACTAAAAATGGATCTGCCTTTTGACCCAGCAATTCCACTGCTGGGACTATGTCCTAAGAATCCTAAAACACCAATCCAAAAGAACCTTTGCACCCCAATCTTCATAGCAGCACAATTTACAATAGCTAAGTGCTGGAAGCAACCTAGATGCCCATCAGTAAATGAGTGGATCAAAAAACTCTGGTACATTTACACAATGGAATTCTATGCAGCAGAAAGAAAGAAGGAGCTCCTACCCTTTGCAACATCATGGATGCAACTGGAAAGCATTATGCTAAGCAAAATAAGCCAGGCAGTGAAAGATAAATACCATATGATCTCACCTTTAACAGGAACCTAAACAACAAAACAAAGAAACAAGCAAAATATAGTCAAAGACACTG
>PVIA01009793.1:0-57211 GCA_004024845.1 Tonatia bakeri | reverse complement strand
TCCCCTTTTCCCCTGAAATTCCCTCTTCTCTCTCCTCTGGTCACTTTCTGCCTGTCCTCTAATGCAGTGTCTTTGACTATATTTTGCTTGTTTCTTTGTTTTGTTGTTTAGGTTCCTGTTAAAGGTGAAATCATATGGTATTTATCTTTCACTGCCTGGCTTATTTTGCTTAACATAATGCTTTCCAATTGCATCCATGATGTAAAGGCAACATACTTTTAACTGTTGATAAAACACATTGACAGAAAGATACCATTTAAGCAACTCCACAACCTTACAAACTCACACAAAAGCAGAATTTCTTCTACTTTTCACACTTCTTTTCCAAGGATACCTGAGTTCTTTTGACCTGATTTATCTTTTAGTGTTCTTAAGTTTAATCCACTGCTGCAAGACAGATGGTTTAGAGATTGAAGAGACAGTCATCATCCCAAATACATTCTTGGCATAAAATGCTAAGGATACTTGGCTTATTTAGACAAAGATACAGAACTACCTATCAGTGAGGAACCTATACAGTGTAGGACCAAATTCAACTCATCCTTTGACAAAGGGTCTTCCTTAGTCTCTACATTCCTTAGTTGCCGACACATGCTAAACAGCTAAAAATCCCATCAGGATTGAGAAATGAGACAAATTCTTACTGGGTGATTGCCCTTTTATATTCAGACTTCCGTCTCCAATATCTTCGGTGTTCCCATACTTACACTGATCACCTGTCCTTCTTTTTTTTTAAATATATTTTATTGATTATGCTATTACAGTTGTCCCATTACCCCCCTTCATTCCCCTCCACCGTGCACACCCTCTCCCACCCACATTCCTCCCCTTTACTTCATGTCCATGTGTCATAAGTTCTTTAGCTTCTACATTTCCGATACTATTCTTGCCCTCCCCCTGTCTATTTTCTATCTACCATCTATTCTACTTATTCTCAGTACCTTTTCCCCCTCTCTCCTCCTCCCATTCCCCTGTTGCTAACCCTCCATGTGACCTTCATTTCTGTGGTTCTGTTCCTGTTCTAGTTGTTTGCTTAGTTAGATTTTGTTTTTATTTTAGGTGTGGTTGTTAATAATTGTGAGTTTGCTGTCATTTTACTGTTCATATTTTTTTATCTTCTTTTTCTTAGATAAGTCCCTTTAACATTTCATATAATAAGGGCTTGGTGATGATGAACTCCTTCAACTTGACCTTATCTGAGAAACACTTTATCTGCCCTTCCATTCTAAATGAAAGCTTTGCTGGATAGAGCAATCTTGGATGTTGGTCCTTGCCTTTCATGACTTGGAATACTTCTTGCCAGCCCCTTCTTGCCTGTAAGGTCTCTTTTGAGAAATCAGCTGACAATCTGATGGGAACTCCTTTGTAGGTAACTGTCTCCTTATTGCTTGCTGCTTCTAGGATTCTATCCTTCATTTTAATCTTGGGTAATGCAATTATGATGTGCCTTGGTGTGTTCCTCCTTGGGTCCAACTTCTTTGGGACTCTGAGCTTCCTGGACTTCCTGGAAGTGTATTTCCTTTGCCAGATTGGGGAAGTTCTCCTTTATTATTTGTTCAAATAACTTTTCCACTTGTTGGTCTTCCTCTTCCCCTTCTGATACCCCTATAATTTGGATGTTGAAATGTTTAAAGATGTCCTGGAGGTTCCTAAGCCTCTCCTCATTTTTTCAAATTCCTATTTCTTCATTCTTTTCTGTTTGATTGTTTCTTTCTTCCTTCTGGTCCACTCCATTGATATAAGTCCCAGTTTCCTTCCCATCACTATTGGTTTCCTGTGCATTTTACTTCACTTCACTTAGTGTAGCCTTTATTTTTTCATTTAATTTGCAACCAAATTCAACCAATTCTGTGAGCATCCTGATCACCAGTGCTTTGAACTGTGCATCTGATTGTTTGGCTATCTCTTCGTCCCTGAGTTGTATTTGTTCTGGAGCTTTGATCTGTTCTTCCATTTGGGCCATTTTTTTTTTTTTGTCTTGACGTGCCTGTTTTGTAGTGAGGGGTGGAGCCTTAGGTGTTCACCAGGGTGGGGCAACCCAGTCACTGGGTTGTGGCATTGTAGGTGGGGCAGGGGTCAGAGAGGGAACAATGGCACTTGCTCTGTTCTCTGTTGGATTTCAGTCACTGCTACTGCTTCCCCCAATCAAACTGGGCCCTTCTGGTGCTGATTCCCATGTGCATGGGCTTCTGTACATTCTAGGACCCTGTGAGTCTCTCCAATGAACTCTCCTGTGAGGCTGGGAGTCTCTCCTGGCACTTCAACTCCCACAGGAGTTTTCAAGTGGTGTTTTGAGGCTTTATATCCTGGTGCCGGGACACTGGGTTGTGAGGTCTGTTTTGATCCCCAGTTTCACCTGGTTTATCTGCTCGTGAATGTGGGACTGACTGGTCAGCCAGCTGCCTTGCTCCACAATCTCCGCCTTGCTGGGTCTGCCCACTACCACCCTGTGCCCAGGGTCTGCCAGCCACTGCCTGCATGCCCAGTATCCGCCTGCTGCCATCTTGCTTGCCCAGGGTCTGCCAGCCACTGCTTTTTTGCTGCGACCCCTCTCTGCCCAATGCCTGACTCCACCCCCCCTACCGGTCTGGATGAATGTGTCTATTTTAACTCCTTGGTTGTCAGACTTCCATACAGTTCAATTTTCTGTCAGTCCTGGATGTTATTTTGTTTCTAAATTGTTGTTGTCCTAATTTTGGTTGTGCGAGGAGGCACAGTGTGTCTACCTGTGCCTCCATCTTGGCTGGAAGTCTGATCATATGTCTTTCATTTAAAGAAATGTTTACAAACATGATCTTTTTCTGATCCTTGAACCAAACGCAGCAAACCCACATCCTTATTCAGGTAGCAAGAGCAGAGTTAGTGTTACAGTGTTCCTGAAAAACTTGTAAACTTTCAGCTGCTCAGCGTCCTAGGAAACTTATGTCCTTTGAACCTGTTGATAAATATTTACTGGGTGGAACCTGTAAGAGAGAAAGGTGGGAAGCAGACAGAATAATGTGCCCATAAGTAGAATTATAAGAGTAACTATGGTTGCTTTGCTCTCTGCAGAATGACACCTTGGAGAAAGTTCAAAAATTCTATTCCTTAGCAGGAAATGTAGTTCCCATGGGCATAGAGGATGGAAGGTGATCTGAGATGTGAGGAAATCATTCTACTGAGAAGTCTTCCACTGACCCTTGTGCTTGGTTTATATGGTCACAGGGAGGATTTTCTTTGTTATTCCACTAGTCTCTCCTTCATTCTTTAGAGAACATGGAAGTTCAGGGAAGGTTTCCGGTGTATTAAAACTGTTTTGATTTTTATTCTTTTTACAGAAGGCTCACTGAGTATATTAAAATGAAGAGATAACCTATAGATTATTTCATCTCTTTGTTTTCCTTTTTAGAAAACCATGTAGGTTTCAGTATAAAGACTGCTCTAAATTTTCTCTCTATGTATTTGACCAATCATTATATAAAGACATTTTCTTTTTAAAGTTACATTTTCTTTTTAAAGTTGCCATTAAAGATTTCAGCAATTTTTTGAATTTGCATGTGATTTAATGATTTCAGTTATGACTTAATATTTGAGTAATATCATTACTCTCCAAATCTTCCATAATTACAATTTAATTTGTCAGAATTTACTTAATAGCCATGTGCTTAAGCATAAGGGAAACACTTGGTCTGTTTAGCAAACCTTCTGTCAGAGCACAAATGCAAGGAGACTGTAGCTGCTGATTACTGTTTCAGTGTGGGTAGGATATGCCATATGATGCAAGGTGGCTCCTGACAACTAAGTCTGCAAAGGATTTTGTTTTGCAGAATTCTGTTGAATAAGAAAGAGTTTTGATAAGTAGTCTTGTCTCAGATGAATTAAACTATTGATTTACTAATACTCTTTCCATCTCAACCCAAGGGGAACTGTTGATGCCACTTAGAATATTACAAACTCTCTGCCATATGCATGTTGTCTAGCCCATGCTTCAACCCTATCACCTTTCAGCAGATTGCTTTAGACAAGAGATCTCATGGGCAAGGAATCTGCAATGCATATAAGCTTATTTGCTGATTTAATACAAGAGAGTCCTAGACATTGACCTTGTCTTGAGTTATTCTAACTTGGCAGGGCTGTAACAGTGCAAAGATCTGCAAATCCCTTTTTAACAAGGCTACCTGAACCAAATGGCCCCAGTCCAAATACATGAAAATTTAAAGATGTCCAAGAGATCAGTGGCTTACAGTATTAAAGAGTAGGAAGACTGACACTGCACTTAACTCAGGTCTCCTTATTTATCCAGTCAAGGATTCTGTCTCCAAGCATAATAGCTGCTCTGTTATCACTTTATGAATTGCTGTGTATATTGTTATTTTAGTAAAGAGCTGGGAGAAGGCATTCTGTTTGAAAAAGTTAATGATACCAAATGCTCCACTAGAACCCCCAGATGTACAATTATTTGAAATAAATTATTTCTCTTCTAAGTAGGTTATATTTTTAATTTTTCCAAAAACAGCAGGTAGGATGGATGTTGTAATGTTCATAGAGTCCATGGTCCTTGAAGCACTAGGTAATTCAGTCCAACCAAAGTGGTTCTCAAGGCAAGAGGCAGGCTAAGAATGGGATGCAGGTGCTCACAATTCTGCTTACGAGTCCTTTCTTTCATCAGAGAGAAAATTTCTGTGATTTTCCATGGTGAGAGAGAAATTGGCAATACCCATCAACCTGGCACTAAGTAAATCTAATTTGGCAAGATGTATAGGGTACCCAGTGCAGAAATGATCCTATGTGCACATGATGTACCATGTCTAAATGGCAGCCTAACTCACCCTTTGCTACTCCAGTGATGGTATATTGAGCACAGTGCATTGTGAATTTTGCATGGAGAATTTCTCCTTGGTAAACATGTCACCTACATTATGATGTGCTGAAATATCAGTTGTCTAAACTGTGGAAAAGGAAATACATATGTTTCTGCATCATATCATATGAATATAAATGTTTTTTAGTTCTGTTGTACACAGTTTTTGTCCAGCGTGGTCTAGGCTGAACACTCCTGGCAATAAGCAAAAAAAAAAAAAAAAAAAATTTAAATGGGTGCAAATAAAGGACTAAAGAAAGGCAGAAGCAAGATTATTAGAATAGGAAACCCAAGGCTTGGGTCTTGGGTAAGTTCCATCATGTGTGCTCTGGTATGTTTCTTTAGCTGAGCTTCTGTTTCCTCATTGTAATATGATCATGGTTGAGTAGGTGATTTATTAGTGTATGTGTAGCCTAATTTCTGTAAGTATGGTTAAATCAGAATGAATGTATAGACAACCTTTAACTTTATAATTATGTCCTTACAGTTTGTCCATCTATTTAATCTATTAGATTTCTCTGATTTAGCCATACCCATATCATTATAAAGACAGAATAAAGATGGATAATTGTGGGTTTCTACAGGAGTTTTTTTGTGGAAAGGTGTTTGGGAAGGCACTGATGGTTGGGTGCAAATGAAGAAGAGCATGTGCTTTTATTTTGTGTTGGCAGGCAGCCTACCAAAAATGAAATAAAGGTGTAACTGATTCACTGATAATCTGGACTCTGTAGGACACAAACATAAAACAATGTAATTTTCCCTTCAAATTGTGTCTTCAGTTCCTTTAAGCACCCTCTATGGATTAGTTCTTTTCCTGCCCCTGGATCAACCCTTAGGCAGGTTTTATCTTTCAGATGTTAAACAAGTGGTCCCTTGTTTGAAGATTAGAACTCAGTCTGATCTAATAACCACACAACTCCAGTCCAGTCCAGAATAGTAATCAAGACCTCAAATATAGATCCAAATAAATCTTCCTTCTCCCATCTTGGTCCTGAGCCAGGCGTGAGTTCCTAAAGTGCAGGGAAAGGTCATGGTCATTTCTTCAGTGCTTCCTAGTTGTGCCTTTTCTCTTCTGACTTTGGAGGGGATAATGAGGGAATTAATAGGGAAGTACAGAGTCTTACCTATCTGGTACCTCTGTAATCTGCCATTGGCATTACCCAGACATGGTAGATGTCCATGGTAGGTTGGACAGAAGATCCCTAGAATACATTCATCTTGCATAATTGAAACTTTTACATTGGATAAGAGTTCATTCTTTGGATTATTTCTCTGAGAGAGTCTATCTTTTGGAGAATTATTTGGATTTCTAGGGGATTCGCTGCCTCTCTTTCAAGTAGGCGCAATTATCTCTTCAGTTCTATGCTCCTTGAAGTCCAGTCCCCTACAGGGACAGAGACTAGACTTATTGATTGAAGAAGGAGGTAGAGAAAGGTTTAGAACCAGGGTTAGGTTTTGGTGAGAGCAAAGAAATGGAATGTGCCCCTGACATCATCCTCAGTTAGCCTGAAGGAGGCCTGAGCTAAGGGAGAGTGCTTTTTTTTTGTTTGTTTTTTTTCTTTAAACTGTGGCAAGAACATTTAATGTGAAATAACCCTCTTAACAAGTTTTTAAATGCACAATACACTATTGTTAACAATGAGCACTAAGTTGTACAGAAGATCCCTAGAATACATTTATTTTGCATAATCAAAACTTTTACTTTGGATAAGAGTTCATAGTTTGGATTATTTCTCTGAGTGAGGCTAGAATATCTAGCCAGGACAATTTTTTAATGCCCAAACTAAGAGACAAGTTATGTATTATCCCATGTTATATTATAGTACTTGGTAAGTACTGTGTCCTGTTTCACATTTTGTTTTGAGTCAAAAGGAAGTGTTACATTCTATATACTAATTTAACTGTAAAACCATTAGACTGTATAGATTAGGGTTCTTAAACTACACCTTAAAGTTTGAACACCATCTTTTCCATATCTTTAAACATCACCACCAATGATGCTCATACTATTTCTGTAAATAAGCCACTTTCATGCTTTCTGTTGGGCTGAGATCACTTCTCTGTGAATTCTCAGTGGTCACTGAAGAAGGACGTAAGGAATCCCAGGAGACAGGAATTTGTAAGAAATATTTTGAAAAGAGATCAGGTGCATCAGGGGCCAGTTACTACAGTTCCTTTTTCCTCATGTCATCTGCTAGGAAGACTTGGAAATGAGTAGCTGAAATGAGACAGCACATTGTTTGAATGCCTTGGAAAAGGAACATTTCTAATAATAATGCTGAGACTAATGATTTCCACATTAATTAATGAAAGTGACAGTAGTTGAATATTATTCAAATAACATGAATACAAATAAAAACACGCCTGGGCTTGCTTGTCACACTGCTGCAGTGAATGGTACAGTCTGTTAAATAGCTGGGCGTCTGCCAACAGAATACCTGGAGTGCTTCATCAGTAATAATACCAAATACTTCACCAGTCAGTTTCTGAATAACCGTGAAGTATTCTATTATGACTTTAGGCACAGGAAGTGAATCTAGATGTCTATATTTGTGAAAGAAAAATCTTCTCCTATATTTCCCACATAACTATAAAGATTTCATTGTTGAGTGTTTTTTTTTCCTAACATTTTACTAATGCTGGGGTCCTGAGATGTATCCATAGGCCAGTGAGTTGCTTCCAGACTGATCTCAGAGAGCAGAGTGTGTCCCTAAATAGACAACTGCTGTAAAACTCTGAGAATGTGACTCCTGTAATTTTCTGTGGAGACCCGGGCTTTACTTAGATATGGTGTGCTTGCATATCAGTATGTGCAAATGACTTGTGGTTGCAGCTTTGTATGTGCCAAATTTGCAAGATTTTTTTCAATAATTGTGTATGACTCAATAGGTCGAATGATAACATTTAATTATACTTTGTTCCTTTTTAGTACGTATGTCCTCAACCTGGAGCATTTTAACTCTACATTAGCAGAGAGTTTTATGGACCTCTCCTACCTAAGGTTTCTTAGAGCAGAGTTTCTCAACATCAATAATACTACTAACATTTGGGCAGGATAATTCTTGCTGTGGGGGGCTGCCCTGTGCATTGTAGGGTGTTTTGTAGTGTTCCTGGATTCTATCCACTAGATGTCAGTCAGTAGCAATTCTTCCCCAGTTGTGACAACCAAAGATGTCTCCATATTTAGCCAAATGTCCCCTGGTGGGGACCAAAATCACTTCCTAGCCCGCCAGTTTAGGGCCACAGACTTAGAGATAGGGTTCTCTCTCACATTCAAGGGCCCTGCAAAGAACGTTAATAGAGTAACTGTGACTCACATATGGTAGCAAGCCAGGAAAAATCTTAATGGGCCCTTGCCAGAATGCAATTTTAAACTTAAATGTGAGTGATGCCAATTTTCAGAGAGATGAACCTTAACAGACTCATTGAGATGGGAAATATGGTTTCAACCTTTAAATAGGCAACAGTGTTTTTGCAAAAGCAGGTGCATTTTAATAACATGCTTCCATTTCTGAATCATAACTACTAATCATGATATTAATACTAATATTTTAATGATTCAGATATCACTGTTAGTAAAATTATCTAGTGAGATGAATGAGTATAATAAATCAATATTTTTATTATAAGAAATGTGAAAACACATAGAATAAAATAATACTACTTGGGATTTTGTTCAAGGGTGAAAAACAAATTTAATAGTTGTAGGAATAGAGTTAGGTGTCGGGCAGAGAATAAAAGAACAAAGTGATAAAATACATAGGTTCACGAGAAAATGGTCTTAAATGGCTTATTTTTCAGAGCTCTAAGTAGGAACACAGCACACAGTTTAGTCACGGGGACCTGACAGTTGAGAATGCAGTTTTAAACATCTCTCAGTTGAAGAAAGAGCATTTTATGAGTGTCTGTTAGTGCGTAGCCTATGCTTTCTAATTTATTAATCCTTCCTGTGGGCTCAGAGTATTCAGAGCTGCTTTCTTTCTGGAAAATAATGGTCGGTGAAAAACCTGGCATTCCTGTCTCTAGAAATCCTATGGTTAACACCAGAATGAGTAAAACTGAAAATATATCAAAACGGGAAGTTGTTCTGATTGCTTCCCTGTCTCACCCTCAAAAGCAGCACAGATCTGTCCAGGCTTTGCAGCGATCGGTCATCTAACCGCTACCAAGTTTTTTAATCATGATTATTTGTAGGAAACACCACTGATATTTTCAGAAACAAGTACTACATTTAATTTTAAAAAGGATTTTTTCTTCTATGTCAAAAGAAGCTGCTTCTCTTAAGGAAATTAAATTATGCCAAAAGCATGTTTACAGTTTGATTTATTTTCCTCTGAAGCATTTATGACAATATTTTTTCTAACAGCTGATTAACTTGACTGTATTTTTTAAAAAAATATTTTATTTATTTAATTTTAGGAAGAGGGAGGAAGAAAGGGAATTAGAGAGACATCAATCACTGCCCCTTGCATGTCTCCTCCACCTGGGGACCTGGCATGAAACCTAGACGTGTGCTCCACAGGGGACCAAACTGGCAACCTTTGGCTTCATGGGATGATGCCCAACCAACTGAGCCACACTGGTCAGGGTTTTGTCTAGGTCCCTGTATAAATTCTTAGAGGTCTCTTTGCTAACCATCCCCAGAATTTATCAGATCCCCACAAGTTTACTAGGGCTGAAAGACTTGATTATGCAATGTGAATAAAAACACTTTATGGGCTGAGATTGTAATAGTATTCTTCAACTCACTCTTTAAAAATGATTCAAGTGGCTGGTATTTTATTTTCACAGGAAAATTTCATTCAGATACATTTCAATGTTATAGGATTAAGAACCTGAAAATCTTGAAACTCAATTTCAAGCAAGGAGTGCAGTTTAATGGGAAAAGGCATTACATTTATCATGGGTCAAGGGACATGAATACAAGTGCCATCCCTCCCGTGTATTTGCTGAGTGTGGCAGAAAGGATACTGCCATGTGGCACAACTGAAGGCTTATCTTCCCATTTCAGTTTTTATGAGAGACCTGCCCTGTGAGGTACTTGAGTTACCAGCACTCATTTCCTGAGACTCTGTATCAGGCTAGTTCCTTCAGGCTTCCCTGAGGATCCTTGATGTAGACTATAGTCTTGGCACCAACTGTTTTATTTTATTTTCTAACTTTTTATTTTATTTTATATTTAACTTTTTATAATTTTAAACTTACAGAAAAGTTGCAAACTTAGTATAAAACACTCTCATATATTCCTCACCACAGATATCTCAGTTTTTGATATTTACTTTGTCATTTACTCTCTTTTCCTCTTTCTCCCTCATTCTCATGTGTCTATACACACATAAATGCAAACACATGTGCTATTTTTTTGAACTACTTGAGAGTAAGCTGTAGATATCATACTTTTTACCACCAAATAGTGTATACTAGTTAAGAAAGAAACATGTTCCCTGACATGATTGCATTACAATTATGAAAATCACAAATTAACATTGTAAAATACTAATATCTAATCTATAAACTTTATTTAAGTTTAAGTGGTTGTTCCATTTCAACCTTTTATAGAAAAACAGTTGTATCCAGGATTAAATCTTGGGTTGCATGTTGTTATTCTGTCTTATCTATTTTCCTCTGAAGCTATTTCTTGATTTTTTCTCGTCTTGTATAACCTTGACATATTTTAAGAGTATAGGCTAGTAATTTTGTATAATATCTTTCAATTTGTTTTTTCTAATGTTTCTTCATTATTTGATTCAGATTATGTATTTTTGCAAGATTATCATGTAAGTGATACTGTGTTCTCAGCACACTGTATTGGGAAGCACAGGATATCATTTTGAACCATCATGGTGACGGTAATTTCGATCACTTGGTTAAGATGATGTCTAACAGTTTTCCCTACTTTAAAGTACCATGTTTTTTCTCTGTAATTTATAGTATTTTGTGGGGAGATATTTTGAAGCTATGAAAATACTCTGTTCCCTATCAAACTTTCACACCCTGGTTTTAGTGTCCATTGATGATTCTTATTGGAAGCAATTATTACTACAATAGTTGCCAGGTGATGATTTCTAACTCCATAATTTCATATGCATTTATTAATACTGAATACTCTTTTCCAATAAAAGGAGTTTAGATCCTTGAAGAATGACCAATTCCAGGGCTGGGATGGGAAAATGCAAGATCAGCTTGGACTCTCTTATGAAACAAGAAAGCATGGAGTATCTCTGAAAATGATGAAAACCTATAAAATTTTATTAGCCAGTGTCACCCCAACCAATTCAATAAAAATAATGGGGATATATCACAATGACATCAGAGCCAGTCTGAAGGGGCTCCAATCAGTAAATCTTGAACACATAAACATAAACATATATACATACCTATGTACATATATATATATATATATACATACATATATGTATATATAAAAATCATTTTCTAAGTGAAATATGATCTACCCTACTAGCCTGGAAAATGCACCATCAGAATTATAAATAAAAGTGTTAGTGTATGGCTTTAGTATGACTAAAAATTAGTGAAAAAGCAAAGATGGCTGAATTTTATTATTATTGCACATACTAAAACAGTCTTTTGATTATACAGTGATGTTTCCCCACAAAGTAGGCTCAAAGGAAATGACATTGATGCAAGTAACTTATTTAGGGTCTTATTCCAGGAGGCACTAGAGAGAGAACAGGAAAATTGAGACAGGGAAGGGAGAAAGCCGAACAGATGTTGTGAACTGTTTACTACTCTGGATAGCTAGGCCTCAGTCCCCCTTACAGGAGTAACTTTAAGTTAAAAAAAAACCAAACACTTTGCCTTTGTACATGTTCATGATTAAGTTTTTTCTCTTTAATATGTAGTTCAATTACAGGAAATTAATTTCTAGGCCAAAGAAAGTTTGCAGGTTGATTAGTTTATTTTCCTCTGAAGCATTTCTGAAACTATTTCTGCTTATTAATAATAGCTTGTTAACCTGAATACATTTTCATTAGCACCCCTCATTAGTGCAGTTCACGTCTAAAACTTGTTGTGCAGTGAGACAAGGAAGCGAGGGAATTTACTCAATGACTTTGATGATTGTCGCTGAGAGTATTAAATTCCCAGGCTGTGGTGTGTAGTGTCTGAGGAAGATCCCATGGCCCAGGGGAAACATCTCCAGCAGAGAAGCTGGAAATTGCAGACCTTTGAGTTTACAATTGCTTCCCAATAATTTTGGTTGATTTTTGTAATCAAGATTTTATATAATGTCTTATATCCAGAGTAATATGCTAAAATCATTTTGAAGTCCCTCAAATTTTTATTTTCATCAAAAATAAATTTTAAAGTAAATATAAAATTAAAAGTAGAATTCTCTCATGTTTTTAGATTAAAAATCTAAATGACAAGGAAAATCACAAATTATACTAAGTTAACCTAAGTACAGTGAATTTTTTTGGTTATTTTTTAAATTAGCTAAATCTCAGTGTATCAGGGTGACACAAAAAAATAAACATTAAATCTTTTGCTATTTTAAAATAAACTTTTTTTAGAATAATTTTGGACTAACAGAAAGTTGCAAAGATAATCAAAGAATTCCTGAACCCCTCACCCATTTTCTCCTAATGTTAACATTTTATATTACCATGATCTATTTGTCACAATTAAGCAGCCAACATTGGCACATTACAATGAACTGAACTTCATAATTTACTCAGATTTCATCAATCTTTCTACTCTGTCCTTATCTATTTCAGGATCCAATGCCAGATACCACATTGCATTTAGTCTTTATGTATCCTGTTTTGTGCCAGTTTCACAGTCTTTCGCTGGTTTTCATGACCTTGCCACATTTTGAAAAGTACTGGTCATGTATTTTATAGTCTATTCTTTAGTTGAGATTTGCTGTTTTTCCCACCATTAGACAGTGGTTCTAGGTTTTGGGGAAGAATACAACAAAAAGAGATGCTTTTCCCATCACATCATGCCAGGGGACATGTTTTCCTCATGACAAGCTGGTGTTTGCTGTCTTCTCCACTGAACTTGACACACTCTGTCCTGTGGAAGTGAACCACTGAGTTTAACCACCATTCAGGAAGAGGAGAAAATTAAGCTTCGTTTCACATACTATTTAGAATGCTTTTTTAAGAAAGATTTAGCTCCATAATTGGTTATTTATTCAATCATTTACTTACATAGGTATGGACTCATGTGTATTTGTTTTATCCTTTGCATTATAATACATTGCTACATAATTAATTTTCTTGGTCAAATTCTTCCAGCTTTGGCTGTTGGGAGTGTGTTCATTTTGGGCTCATGTGCCCCTTAAGTTAACTCCATCCCCCCCTTTTTTTGATCACTTCCTTTCTTTCTGGCCCTAAAATATGCTGTAGGCTCAACTTGGGATATTCCTATCGTAGTCCTTGGATCAACCACTCATCTAGAAAGCTCTTGTTCCTGTCATTGGACAGTGGCACATAGAAATCAAGATTTGGGTACTGGGTGTGCTCACTGCTATTGTGGTGTCACTTCTTTTAGACCCTTTTAGCAAAGTTATGAAATATATGAGGTCTGTCTGGAAAAAGTCCAGCCATTGTTAATATGACAAGAATGGTTTGTGTGACATCCATGTAACCTGGCAGCCAAGGAGAGTGGACTGGTATGCACATGTGTGAACAATGACGACTTCACTGTACTAGTGGGGGTGGCAGATGAGTATGTGTACTGTGTAGTTGTCACATTCAAAATGACTGAGTAGAGCAAAAAGTCTGCATCAAATTTTGTGTTAAGCTTGAGTACTCTTCTGTGGAAACTATTCAGATGATTCAGGAGCATTTTGGGGATGATGCAATGAGTGTAGTGCAAATAAAAGTGTGGCACAAATACTTCAAAGATTGTTGAGAATTTGTTGAACGTGATCCACATTCTGGAAGGCCTGCAACAGCAGAACACCTGAGAATGATGAACATCATGGGCTGCAATCAACAAAGATTGGAGAACTATGTGAGGCCCCAGGGTGCTTACTTTGAAGTGGACTGAGGTATCATTATCCTATGTACAGTATTTCTTGTATCTTGTATCTTCTTCAATATATGACCCTCTTTCATAGCACATGGCTGGATACTTCCTTGACAAATCTTCTATGCCAGCTTTCTGTCTCTTTGTAGCAAATCAACTCAGCTACTTAGAACAGAGGTTTACCCAATAAAGACTTGAAATAATATATGCATATACATGGGTCAGTATGTATATATACTAAATCTAGTCAGTATGTATAATAACCCATGTGTACAAATATATTTCTAATTTTCTCTGCACCTATCATCTGTATATATAGTAAACTAAACATGAGTTAATGTGTCTTACTCTAATTCGGCACAACATTGTTTATTCTAGCTTCCTTCTACCCCTTGATTATCTGTAACTTCCCTTTTTCACAGTTAAGAAAACTAGTTCTCACCACCCACTATCCATTTATTTATCTGTTAGATGCCAGTATATATTTAAGGCAATTACAGAATTGTTAACTCATTCATCTTGAGAAACAAATTTGCCAGTTAGAGTACAATGTTTATGTACAGTTCCTTATGTCTGTAGTTAGCCTTACAGTTTCTAGTCCAATGAGGTTATTTATACATTTGTAATACAATTAGATTTATTTGTGATACTCTGCATTTCATCCTGGGGTCCCTGTAAACATCCCATTTGATTTTGTTTCTTAGTGTTCATGGGTTAATGTTCACTCTTTGTGATGTATAGTTCTATGGTTTTGGAAAATGCATATAGCCCACCACTCCAGGAGCACAGAATTTGGCTCCATTACCATAAAAATTTCCTTGTACCTCCCTTTTGAGCCATCCTTTTTTATCTCCCTAAGCTCTGTTGAAGACACTATACTTTTTTTGTTGAATTGCCTTTGTATCTTTGTTAAAAATTATGTGACTGTATTTATGTTTGTCTATTTATGGACTCTGTTCTGTTCCATTGATCCATTTGTGTCTTTTAACCACATCACATCTTGGTTACTGTGGCTTAATAGAAAGCTTTGAAATAGGATAAACTGACACTTACAACTTTACTTTCCTTTTTTGCAATTGTTCTGTCTGTTCTAGTTCCTCTGACTTTCCTTCTGGTTATAGCTATATTCTGCTACCCATATCCTTCTTATGACCTAGGAACTAGAACCAATACAGCTGTTACCATGCTGTAATTATATTGTTCCCATGTTTACAAATTGTTTATGAGCATTTGGTGTCATAAAACACATGCTGTAGTAGAACACTGTATTCAATACTATTATTATTATTATGTATTATTAAAATATCTTATAGTGTAGTTGTCAAAAACAATTAAATTATAATGCGTGAAGCTGCTTTGTAAGCTCAACAGTGCTATATGAATATACATTCTTGATTTCACACTATATGATACCACATTTTATTCTCTGCATCTTCTGTCAGTGAATGGACTATTGATTTGGAAGGTTTATGTTGCATGTACTTTTAGATGGCATATGTGGATACCCAGACTGTCTGGAGAAGTAAGAGTGACAAAATCTACTAATATTACAGTTAGGCAAGCCACTTTCTATTATTACTTTCATACTTGGAGTAGGCAGTTTCTAGAAAACTATTTTTAAAATCTCTTCACAGTATTATATATCTTTTAAGAGGTGGGGGATCAATGGGCACCAAAAGGATGATGCTTTGATTATAGCAAAGCAATACGGCCCAAAGTAGAATTTCCCCCTTTCTTTTTTCTTTCCTTTCCTTCCTTCCTTTCCTTCCTTCCTTCCTTCCTTCCTTCCTTCCTTCCTTCCTTCCTTCCTTCCTTCCTTCCTTTCCTTCCTCCCCTCCCTCTTTTCCCTTCCTCTCTCCCCCCTCTTCCTTTCTTTTCTTTCTAAAACCACTGTGGACTAGTTTAAGGTTCAATTTGTGTAATGTTCCTTGTCTGAGATAGTAAAGACTACATAATACCAGTGATGTTAAAAACGGAATATATATTGTCTTGATATAATATTTAGCAAAAAATGTACAGCAATCTTTAAGACTGCTCTATGTTTGTGAGTGGAATATGTGGAACAAATTTAAAAGTCTTTTATGAGCCAATTCTGGGCAAAATTTCTTCCCCTAAATTTAGTGAAATTTATTTAGTGATATACATTAAATTAAAACTTAAAATAGCGTAAAACAATTACCATATATTTTCAATTAAAAATTCTCTTCAACCTGTGTTTAAAATGTCCAGAAAAAAACAACAACCATGGTTTATTTAGGAGTATAGCATATCAAAAACATTTATTAACATTTCTGCTTTCAGTAATGATGGAATAGCTTGTATTTGGCCAAATTTCTGGCTAAGAGCAGCCTACTTGTTTAAGGCCTGTTTCTATATTGTTCACAGAAAATATACTTGTATATGTAGAAAATTTTCTAAAAATCCACAGATAAACCATCAGAATGAAAAAGTAAATTTAGCAAGTTAAAATCAATGTATTTCATATTTTAAAAATAAAAATGAAGAAATAAAGTTATTCAAAATTCTACACAGAAAACTAAAACATTGTTGATAAATATTAAGAAATACCTAAATAAATGGAAGAATATACCATGTTCATGGATTAGGAGACTCAATATTAAAGTATGTCAAATTACTCAGTGATCTATAGATTTAATGCAACACCAGTCAAAATGCAAGATCTTGTGGAAATTTATTAGCTGATCCTATAAACAGAAATTTTAAAACAATCAAGAATAACCAAAATATCTTTAATAAAAATAACATAGTTGGAAGAAATCTACAATACTACTACTAGATATTATAGAGCTGGTAGTTATGAGAGTTTGATATTGGTGTAAAGATAGAAAAATAAACCAATAGAAGTCCACATATTCTGTAGATAAACCCTAAAAAAGATAGGGGGACAATTGACTATTTATATGGAAAAAAAAATCTTTATCCATTCCTCACACCATATATAAAAATCAGTTTTAGGTGGGTCACAGATATATACAAGAAATGAAAACATAAAGGTTCTAGATGATAAAACAGAAGAATATCTTAAAGAGGTTAGAATAAGCAACATTTTATTAAATAGTACACAAAAAATGTCTGATAGTAAAGGCTGATAAATGATTACACTAGAACTAAGAACTCTTATTCCCTAAATTCATCATTAAGAGTGAAAAAGCAAAAACAGACTATATGTACAGGAGACTATATTTGTATTCATATGTTGTACAGAGAATTTGCATCTAGAGTATATAAAAAACTTCTGTAAATCATTAAGAAAAATATAGACTACACAATATAAAATTGGGCAAAAATTGAACAAACATTTTACAAAAAATATATAAACATCCCCAAAACATAACAGAAGTTGTTTGATATTATTATTAGTTGTTGTGGGAAATAAAAATAAAACCACAGAGTGATACCATTATATACCTAACAGAATAGCAAACATTTAAAAGACTGATGATACCAAATATTGAAAGGATATAGAGCAACTGGAGTTCCCATATACCGTTAGGAGTGAAATTTGTTACAAGAACATTGGAAATCTGTCAGTATCTACTAAAGCCAAACATTATCTTATGACCAAGAAATTCTATTTTTATTTATATAATCTCAAAATGCATTATTTTTTTTTCACCAAAAAGAAATGTATAAGAATGTTCACAGCAGTTTTGCCAGCAACTTAAAACAACTGCCCTAGCTTGTGTGGCTCAGTTGGTTGGAGTGTCATCCCACAGACCAAAAGATTGCTGGTTCAATTCCTGGTCAGGCTGTGAGTCCAATCCCTGGTAGGGGTGCATAGTAGAAGGCAACCAATCAATGTTTCTCTCTATCTCTCACTCTCCATGCCCCTCTAAAAGCAATGAGAAAATGTCCTCAGGTGAGGATAAAACAATTTTTTTAAACTTGTAACAACTAAAATGAACAGATTCAATAAATAGTTACAGGGTAGAAATGAAAGACTTTTTCTGTGATTTTATGTGGAGAACATAAAAGAATAAAGAGTCCATGATGAATGTCAGATTGCTATCTTGGCGCCTGAGTGACATTTATTTAAAGAACAGAGAAAGGGGACCTGACTTGAGGGAGTGGATGGACCTTGTTTTAGGGCTTTTGACTTTGAGGTGAATGGGACATCAGCCAAATGTAGGTGTTTAGTAGACATAAGGGGAAAAACCCCAAGAGAGGAATCTAAAACCATAGGTATTTTTTTAGAGATATGAACTTGTAGTTAGTTAAAATGAGTAAGGTCTCCCATAGAGATCGTACAGACTGAAGTATTGAGAGAACAAATGACAGAACTGAATTGACATTTAAGAAAACCACAGGAATATAAGTCCACAAATTTATTAAATCATTAAAAAAAATAATGGAGCACCTAATATATGCCAAGAACTGTTTCAGGTAATGAAGATACATCAGTATGCCAAACATACAAAACATTCACCTTTAGTTTATGTTCTAGTGGGGAGAAACAGACAATAAACAAAGTATGTAAGTAAAATACATATTTGTTGGTAATAAATTTTATGAAAAAATAAAGCATAGAGAAATAGAGAAGTTGTTGAGGAAATTTGTTATTTTTAATTTTTCAATTGTTGTAAAAATATATATATAACATACAATTTGCCACCTTAACCATTTTTAAGTGTGCAGTTCCGCAGTGTTAAGCACATTCGCATTGCTGTGCAGTCTCCAGAACTCACGTCATCGCAGAACACTGGAACGGTATATCCACTGCTTAGCTTCCCAGCCCTCTCCCCGGCCCTTGGCAGTCATCATTTTGCTTTCTGTTTCTATGAATTTGACTACTCTAGATACCTCATGTAAGTGGAATTATTTAGTACTTTTTTGTGACTATCTTATTTCACTTTGCATAACGTCCTCAAATGCATCCATGTTGTAGCGGATGTTAGAAAATCTTTCATTTTAAGGCTGAATTCCATTGTATGTACAGACCACATTTTGTTTATCTATTTATTCATCAATGGACACTTGGGTTGCTTCTAACCTTTTGGCTATTAGAAATAATGCTGCTATGAATGTAAGCATACAAATATCTATTTAAGTCTCTGCTCTCAATATACTCAAAATTGCTGGATCATATGGTCATTCTAGCTTTTAATTTTTTTGAGGAACAACCATATTGTTTTCCATAGTGGCTACACCAATAAGTCTGATTGTAGCATGGAAGAGAGTAATGGTGAGATTGCTGGGACAAATGAAAGCTGAAGAAATTTTTTTTAATTGAATTTATTGGGGTGACACTGGTTAATAAAATTATACAGATTTCAGGTGTACAATTCTATAACACATCACCTGTGTATTGTGTGTTCACCATCACAACTCAAATCTCCTTCCATACTATTTATCCCCCTTTACCCTCTTCTACCTCCTTCCATCTCACCCGCCTTCCTTCTAGCAGTCACCATCCTATTATCTGTGTCCATGAGTTTTTTTTTTTCTTTGCTTAATACCTTCACCCTTCTTGAAAAAAATTATAAGATAGCATTGTCTTGAGCATGTATAAATGTTGATGAGAAGAAGCCAACAGAGAGGGGTAGGTAGTGGCAGAAGACCTAGGAATAAGATATTGATAATGGGGTAAAGAGGCTCTTGGTAAATTGGGAGAGATTAAGATGCAGATAATTGATTAGCCTCTGACGGAGGTGACCCTGGATGTGGCTGAAAGTAATCTACATAGCAGGTATTTATGGTCTTTTGGTGGTGCTGTCTATTTCAGTGTGAGGAAGAGTGACCTTATCTGCTCAGAATAACAGCAGTGATAATGTGATTGGGTAGTTAAGATGAGGAAACAAAAAGTACTTGAACTTCTGTGAAGGACCTGACCAGAAAAAAATGAAAGGATTGCAGGCAGCACTGAGAGTACATTTGAAGATCAGAGTCCATAAATAATATATGTTCATGCTAGTTATTTAATACATAATTATGTTTTATAAGAAAATTATACTTTAGTGAGTAATATATACAAATTTGTTCACACCCAAAGAAAGGCTAGGTTGTTTATGCATCCTTAACTCGAGTGGAAGACCTCTGTTTATCTGATGACAGCGACCTGAATTGAAAAAACAATGCTTAGAAAGAAATAATCTGATTCAGCAGGCGAGATCTTTCAAGCTCTTTCAGAAAAGTAATGGGAATAGCACAGATGTGAACTTAAAAGACAGAGTAGTTTGATTCATAATAAACCTTTAAAATTTAAATGGATATTTACCAGTTTAGAAACTGCTCTTTGGAAATACTTCAGTTATCTTGGCTGCCATAGGAATTTCTTGGTGAAAGACTGAATCAGCAATTACAAACTTTACAGATGAGAAATGCACATGTCCCCTGCCTGGTATCTGTTGCAATTGCCCTTTATTCAATCACCCACAGCTGGAGTAATTGGATCTTTAGGTACAGGTTAATGGGATAATTAGGCAAACACGATCAAACTTGTATACTATGAGGAAATGGATGACTGCTGTCTCCCAGCCTCCTGTTGTACACTGTGCTTGTGCAACCTGTTCTTCATTTCTATGGGCAATAAAATAGGAGATGGATTAGCTGCAAGTGATTTCATCTGTCTGTAAGGGGAAGTGTGGTTTGATTTAAATGATTTTTTAAGAGGCAGCTACTGGAATAACTAGCTAGAGATGAAAAAGATGAGGTATGCCTGCTTCACAAAGCCAATGTAATTTGGCCCTGGTATTTCAGGCAGTCCTTTGAATGCCATTTTCTTCCTAGTACATTAATATGATGCTCATCCATGTTTTTGTCATAGGCCTTATAAAGGAAATAGAAAATGACGTGAGGCTGTGGGAGAACATAATAGGAACTATACTTCCAGCAGTGATCTTCCCAAGAGAGTAAAGCCGATGAAGTAGGAATGTAACAGAAACCCCCTGCGGGTCTTTTGCTCTGGGCTTTTCTGACTCACTACCAGTTAGAACTGTGGCCCTCAATGCCAGAGTTTGATGAAAAGAAAAGGAATTATTTAATTAAAAGTTATACAGGTTTAGAGTAATGGCAGAATGCCACCGTTAAATCCCCAAATCCCTTTAAAAGACCTATAAACACACACACACAGTGCTGCCTCACCTTGCCAAACCAGACCAGTCAGAGATACTGTATCTCAGGAAAAGAAACAGAAGTTCATACATCAGCGAGACTGCCATTTTTAACCCCAAACTGCATCCTCATGGTGGGCCAGGGAATCCTTCTGCGTTCTTTCAAACCACAGGTGCCCAAAACCCCCAAATGCTGCTACATGTTCAAGAGGCTTCTCCTTCCCCCGCTGAGTAGTTAAGAGTGAGTGGGAGAGAGCGCCTCTCCTGGCTCTCCTATTCCCCTCCCCACCTGCTCCAGAGCTCTAGCTTGGCTCAGAAAGAGAGAGAGCTCCTTCTCTGCTCCCAAACCACATGGTTAAGCTCCAGCGTGGCTGCTGCACCAGGGTTTAAACTCCAGTGTGGATCTTCCTCCCTAACCCCACTTCTGACTCCTCCCACACTGGGTTACACTTGCTGGTTATCTGGTTTCTTCTGCCTTTCTCAGCTGCCATTGTTAGTCCTGGGAAGCATGGCCCCGTGAAGTAGGAGCCACCTCCAAGCAGCTCTTGCAGGCATAGGAAACCCCTTTGGCATGTTGCATCACGGGTTAGAGTCACACATGTCTCCCTGGCTCCTCGAAGGCACAGCTTTTAACATCATTAAAACACTGGCCAAGTTCTTCAGATATGCAAAGCATTCTCAGTGGCCCTGCTCCACTTCCTTCATCCCCCAAGTGATAGCTATGGGGTTTTGGGGATTTGGGGGGATCTCTAGCTCAGCACCCTGTTATATGAAGGTCTGTGACACTGTCTTCTGAAGACTAATATAATTTATTCTATCTTTTTTCATGGTTATTTCTATGAGTTCTGACTGGCTAGTCTTCTGTGTTATGGGAAATCTGACTTCTTTCCCATTGCCTTTCCAGAAAGATAGAACTACTTTAGGAGCACAACTATACTACATAAGGGAAGCAGGACCCAGCATGAGGTATTTTAATATGCATCTGTTACTGAGCCCTGCCTTTCTTCCTTGTTTTAACAGCCCCACTAAGAGAATCATTAAGGGATGGAAATATCTAGCCTCCAAAGGACCACAGTTGATGTGTTGCCGTGTTAGCTTATAGTTACTCTTTTACCTTTGTCTGTTACCATAGATTTGCATATTAGATTAACTAGCTGAGTTCAGGTGTTTGACACAGTCCCACAACATGGAGAGGAGGGTCTGATAACTGGGAACAACAAGCTCTGTTAGGACAGGGTGCTGAGATACGGATATCAAGCTGAGAATCATTGTGCTCTGGAGCAAGCATTAGGATGGTCAATTTGGTACTGTACACAGCTTCCATATACTTGGCTCAGCCTCACTTTTGCAAGCATAGAGTAAATTCAAATTAAAACATTCATTATTCAAGTTTTAAAAAAACATTTTGAAACAGTTCTAGGTTTACAGAATTGTTGTGAAGTATACAGTGAGTTCCCACACATTCCATATTCAGTTTTCCTATAACATCCTACGTAAGTATATTTCATTTGTTATAAATAATGAACCAATATCAATTCAGTTAATATTAATTCATGAACCAATTAAATAATGAACCAATATCAATGCATTAATATTAACTGAAGTCTAACATTTATTCAGATTTCCTCAGTTTTTTCCTAATGTTCTTTTCCTGGTCCGGGATGCCATTCAGGGTCCCACCCCACACTTAGTTGTTCCTGTTGGTTGTGAGTTTCTCAGGCTCTTCTTGGTTTTAAATGACTTTGATAATTCTGTGGAGTATTGGTCAGGTACTTTCTAGGATTTTCCTCAACAGGGAGTTGTCTGATGTTTTCTTCATGATTAGACTGGGGTTATAGGTTTGAGGGAAGAAATCCACAGAAGTGAAGTGCCATTCTTATTACATAATATCAAGGAAACACATGATCAACATAACTTGTCATTATTGATGTTGACATTAATAGCCTTACTTGAGGTAGTGAGATAGTGTTTTTCAAATTTTCCACTATGAAGTTGCTCTTTTTCCCCCTCTTTCCTTTCCATACTGTGCTTTTGGGAAGAAAGTCACTATGTATATCTTGCACTTAAAGGGCGGGGAGTTATACTCTATCTCCTTAAGTATGAAAGAGTTACAGAAATGATTTGTAATACTGCAAGGAGTGCTTGTTCTCCCCATTTATTTATTCAATCATTTATTTATATTAATATGGACTCATGGATATTTAATTTATACTTTGAAAATAATCCAATACAGCTTCATTTATTTTTGTAGCTCAAATTGTTTCATTGCAATCATTGCAAACTTTTTCACTTGGTTCCTGTGTTCTTTTGACACACTCACATTATTTTGGAGGCACTGTTTGCTTGTTTTTTGTTTTTGTTTTTAGCATTTTCTAACTTTATGATAGTACAAGATGGTCCAGTACTGTCAGGTGGATTTCCTTCCTTAGTCTTAGAATCAGTTATTTCTCCAAGCAATCTTTTATCAGAGAATGGTTCTAGAAACCCAGATTTGGGTACTAGGTATGCTTGCTGCAACTGAGACATCAGTGTTTCTAGGTCTTCTAAACTGATGGGCAAGAAACACACACACACACACACACAGATACATAAATACACACACATATATATTTAACATTATATATATTATTTTATATATATATAATGAGGGGTGACCCAATAAAAACTGGAATTATATTTTGGAGGGAGGGCCCCTTGTGGTACAGGCTGCCCCCACTAGGTGAGTTTTATAGGAACCCATCTGTATAAATGTACTAGCTGGTGCCGTTGCGAGAGGCTGTGTTCGGCTTCAGTGAAATTATCTGAAGGCTCTTTCAATGCATTTGCCCATTTAATAATGAGTGGTTTAGGAATGCATCTGCCCACCCTGTGCTGAGTTTCCAGCAGTTTTTGACCAAAAACTGCATGACCCCCATGCCCCACCCTCTTTATTCACCTAATCTTGCCCCAAGTGCCTTTTTTTGTTTCCCCAGATAAAAAAAAAAAGTTCTCAAAGGGAAATATATTGCTGATATGGAAGAGGTGAAACAAAAAATGGCAGAAGCACTAAAAGGCGTCAAAATTGACAAGTTCAAAAACTGTTCTGAGCAAGGAAAAAAATGTCTTGATAGCTATATTGCATCAAATGGAGAGTACTGTGAAGGTGACTGAAGCTTAAATATGTGAGAATAAATACACAAGTTTTATAAATAAATTATGGGTTTTGGGCCCCCCTCATATGTATAGTTATATACATTTACACATCCATATACATTTATGTACATATATACCCAAATATACACATAGATACACTTTTCTATGACTATTTCGAGTGTGCCTGTCTGTATGTGAGATCACACTGATGTCCCCGACTCTCACCCATGACTGCATGAATCACTCTCGCCCCCTCCCTTTGCTCTTCTGTAGTTTTCCACTGCAACAGTCAGGAACCTGGCTTTCATCATAAACCAGCTAGTGACTTGATTGTTCAATTTCACTATCCATGTACAATTGAGTCAATATTGTTAACTAGTACTCCCATGAGAAAAGTCTCATAAATTAGAGTAGTGCTTGTATTAAAGTAGTCCTTTGCCTTAATTCTTACAGACTCAACCTCAATTTGTTTCTAAAGTTACTTCAATTAGCACCTTAATTTCCATTCTTTTATATATATATTTAACATCGAGCATCAGAGTGTAGATACTGTGTCAAGGAGACTGTTCTAATCTGAACATGGAAGGCTTACAGAAGTTGCCCTTCTTGGGTTATTATACCCTTACATTCTATCATGATCACTGTGTGATGTTAGATATCCTTCATCTTTGCTTTAGGGCTACTCAGTAGCCAGTAACAGTTGGAAGTAGCAAGACAGGGAATTTATTGTTTCTATTTCACCTTAGGTTTTTCTCATGAGCACACTAAATTTGGACAATCCTAAAATTGCAAGTTTCAAGTCAGAGAGAAAGAAAACATTTAAGAATTAGCAAGAACTACTGTTGTTTTGTCTAGAGTCTTTGCTGGGTTTTCAGCTTTGTTTTCTTTATCTCTAGACCTAATCTTGTAAATTCACTAAGATCCGTTTTTTGACAACTTAGGAATGCTAAAAGCATAAACATTTGAGAGAAATATGAGTTGAATAAAAATGGGTAGGTCAAAACCTTAGTACCTCCTCAGAGGTCTCATATCCACAGTGATGTGAATAAACCAGAGACCAAACTGTGGGATCACCTAGAAGACTTTTAGGTCAGTCATTGAGACATGTAGAAGAAATGAGATAAAGATGGTTTGATGAGGATAATCCTGAACTGACACAATTTCTATTTTAGCCAAACCAGAGCAATCACTACTACTCATGATCCAGCATTTATAAAAATATAGAAATCTAGCTATAATTACTTCTAGAAGTCATACTGGAATATTGAGATGCATAAATTAGACTCAAAATTCATGGTTGACATTCTTTTAAATAAATCATCACCTTCCAAGATTTTGTTAGAGAAAACGATTGTTTTAGCAGTGGATTCTTGTTCTGAATGTCCTTCTAACTGAAGGTAGGGGCAATGTTCTATTGCAGAAGTTGTTATTTTATTTTTCAGTTTTGAGGATACGGGTAGATCGAAGAGCAGCCTATTGTAAAGGCTGAGTTTACAATAGTTCATTCCCAAAGAAATCTTCTAGTCCTGAGGCCTTTGAGACAGAAGTCTTGGTGTGAGTAGCATTTTCACATAGAATATGCTGTTTCACCTTCATGTGTGTTATTGCTACTATAACCCTGATAAAAAGGAAAGTCAACACTAGATTAGCCACACACACACAAAAAAGCAGCAAGCTATTTTGACTGAATAGGAGAGAAGCTAGACTGATCAGAATGATTGATCTAGATTTAAATTTGTAACCGATTTCCCACTTACTACTATTCTTGCACTTTAGGTCTATACATTTTATCAACTTTCTTAATAGTCAGCACACAAAGAAAAGGTGTGATGGAGGACCCCTGTGGAAGGCTGATGGTTAAAACATAAAGAGGACTGGGACATGTAAACAAGAAAGGGCATAGAAAAATGTCAGGGGAGCTAGACATCCTGTCATCATTGCATACCAACATCCCAATATTCAAACAGAGAAGGGAGGTTTGTAGAAGTGGGCATTTCACTATCACAGGAGGCTGTGTCAATGAGAGAAAAGATTAAAAGTAGGAAAATCATGGAAGGAGTTGCATGAGTGTAGCCTCCTGGAACTAAGGTGTAAGCAGACTCCATTTTCCTTTCCTTTTCTCCTGTGCCCACAGTCCACACAATCATGAAAAGGAGGATGGGACCAGGGCAAAACAGTGAGTAGGGGTTATTCCTAGCACGGTCTAATGCAGTGTTTCTCAACTTTTGTGGCACTATTGACATTTTGGGCCAGATAATTCTGTCATGATAGACTGCTCTGGTGGTGATAGGATGTTTAGCAGCATTCCTGACCTCTATCCACTAGATGCCAGTAGTATTCCACCAACTGTGGTAAACAAAAATGTCTCCAGAGGTTGTCAAATATCTCCTGGAGATAAAACTGTCCCTAAGGGAGCACCACTGGTCTTAAGATTTCTGAGCAAAACTTTATTTTTGACTTATAACTGTGTAATTGGATATATATATATGAAACATTTTACATTAAATTTTCTATTTAAAGTGTTTAGCAAATAGTAAGTGCTCAATTAGTTTTAGCTAATATGATTTGATATAGAAATTAAATGTTACAGCATACACAAGAGATCTGGCATAAGTAGACTTTCAATAAATTGTGTTACCTTCTTGCAACTCTACTTTTATATAACAAATTACTACTTAAAAGTTTAATATAAATGAAGTATAGTATAATTATTTCACCTTAAATAGTAATTCAAGTAGAAGAGGAAAATAAACAACATATTATATATGGATATATAAAGATAAATGTTTGTTATTAAACCCAAATATTTATTGCTTTTACTGATACACACAGTGTATAAATTTCAATTGCAGAGTATTTGCATAGTCACAAATATATTTTGGAAATATCTAGAAGAGGGGGGATAGATGTATGTTTAAGTTTTTAAAGAAAAATAGTTTTCTAAGTTTGCGTTATTTTACACAAGCAGTTTCACATCCTCTCCAATACTTGGTGTGGTAAGTAATTTTAATTTTAGCCATTAGAGTGGGATGTAATGATATTCTATGTGGTTTGAATTTGCATTTTCCTAATGACTGTTGATGTTCCTGATATTTTGGGCCATTGTATGTCTTCAAGTGTCTGCTCAAATATTTTCCCCACTTTTAATTGGGTTGTCTTTTTATTATGAGTTGTAAGATATTTTAAAAATTGTGGTAAAATACACATAACAAAATTTACCATCTTAACAATTTTTAAGTGTAAAATTCAGTAATGTTAAGTAAATTCACATTGGTGTGCAATTTCCAAAATTCTTTCCATATTGCAAAACCCATTATACAGCAGTTCCTCATCTTCCCTTCCCCCTAGATCTGGCAACTGCCCTTCTACTTCCTGTGTCTATGGTATTGACTACCGTAGGTACTTCATTTAAGTGAAATAGTACAATATTTGTCTTTTTATGATTGCCTTATTTCACTTAGTATAATCTTCAGATTTACCCATGTTATAGCACGTATCAGAATTTCCTTCATTTTAAAGCTAAAAAATATTCCATTGTGTGGATATGACTCATTTTGCTTATCTACTCCTCCACCTACAGACACTTGGGTTGCTCCCACTTTTTGGCTATTGTGGGTAATGCTGCTATGAATGCGTGTGTACAAATACCTGAGTCCCTACTTTTAATTCTCCTGATATAGGCTCAAAAATAGAATCACTGAATCATGTGATAATTCTATTTTTAACTTTTTGAAGTTTTCCTTATAGGTAGCAATCACTTGTGTTTAAATTTGTTATTTCAATTTTTTGTTTTCTGTTTTTTTCCTCTGTTTTTCTTTTCATCATGTCTCACTTTCCTTCCTTTTTTTGGATTATTTGAATATTTTTAATATTTTAATCTACTCCTTGACTTTTTTGGTTCTACCTTATTATTATTATTTTCTATTGGCTGCTCTAGGGAATACAGTATACATATCCCATCTTTCATAGCCAACCTAGAACTAAAATTGTACCATGTCACACTCATGTAGGAATCTAGCAAAAAGTCTCCACACCCACTATCCTTTATGTTAACATTTTTTCACATTTATTAACTCTCTGTACTTGACAACTTAACCAGGCAATTGCATAATTTTACTTTAAATACTTTTATATAATTTAAAAAACTAAAAAGTTAAGTGTAGTCTTTATATTTACCCAGATATTTCCTATTTTTGATTCTTAACTTCTGAAGATCCCACATTTTTCTGGGATCATTTTTCTTCAGTATAAGGATATTCTTTTTATCATTCGTTGTAAAGCAGGTCAGCTGATAACAAATTTCCTTAGTTTTACTTTGTCTGAAAACATCTTTTATTTGATTTCATTCCTGAAGGATACTTTGTATGGGTATAGAATTATTTGTTTTTACTTAGAGCCCTTTAAAGGTGTATTTCATTGCCATTGTCTTCTGATGAGAAATCCTCAGTTGTTTGAGTCACTGCCTCTATGTAGTGTGTTGTATTTTTCCTAGTGGATACTCACACTTTATCTGTGATGTTTAATGGTTTGATTATGATATACCTAGTATTTTATTTTATTTTCCTGTTTAGGTGTGCTAAGCTTCTTCAACTATAAACTTTTTCTATAAACTTCAACTATAAAGTTTTTTTTCAAACTATGATTCAGTCTCTGGTTTATTTCTAGTTAACCACTACCTTTTTGAAGCTATTATTGAGAATCTGTTATGATTATCAGATTCCTTCTCTTCGGTGGATGCTGATGTGGCATTTATTTTTTTAGGCTGTTTAACACTGCTGGAATCTCTGCTAAGTTTCTCACTCCCACCATTTCTCTATCAGCTTACCAGCATGTCAGCCACTGCTTATGAATTAGCAAAATTCCAATTGGAAAAGTAACAATGAATAATGGAGTCATTATCCTGTGTTTCTCTGCTCTCCATATTTGGCCCCTCATGTCTTTGCAATGTTGGTAGTTCTCTAATGTAATAAAACAGATGTTTTTCATATTTTTTCTATGTTTTATGGTTGCTGTCAATGACAAATTGTGAGAGACAAGTCTAGTGTCTACCATTGAAAGTAGAAATCTCTTAATAGTGAATTTTTATCCACCAATAAATATTTGTTTATTATCTACTGATTCAGTGCTTAAAAAGTAGTAAAGATATAACTAATTGACATTTACACATGTTATATATTAGTTATTTTAACACCATCATCTTTACCAGCACCATCATCACCATCATCATCGGAGACAGAATGGACCATATGAGAAAAAGCAAAACAAACAAATACCCCTCCTAAATACAAAGCAATTTAGTGTGACTTGGACATAATGGTGAGAAAGGACTTATGAAAAAAGCAGCAGGAATCAGATTACAGGAGGCATCACGGAGCAGGGGAAAAGTTTAACCTTACCGGCTGGAGCACGTAGAGCCTTGGAAAGGTATAAAGCATGTTTTCAATGGTAGCCATATGACCCACAAGAGAGCAATTTTTAAACTTCTTATTGTCTAGGGGGCACTACTGACCTTTAGTCGGAGGGTGCCAGAGACTGTGTTGCCCTGCAATGTGTGGTACTGTTCAAATAATAAAGAATTTGTATTTTCTTCATGAAACTTTGAAATATTCTGCTGGACATTCATTATATTAAAGATGAATTGTAATGATCTGAATGTGCACTTTCAATCTCTTTTACACAGATGTGCTTAACTATTTTCTATAAAATGTATCAAATTTTCCAGGAATGCAACTACAATGTAAATATATTTTTTTCATTGTATTGCTGGAAACTTTATCAAAAGTTTTATATTTTTTTAAGGAAGTATATCATCAGTGGTAATTCTGCACATGGTATTTGTGTCACCAAACCATATATCTGCTCTGGACTACATGTGCCCATTTATCCTTTGAGATTCTACATACAGGTGTATGCAACGGTCTACTTTATCATATCTTCTGATATATTGATTGATGTCTGATGATTTATATAGTGAAATATATATCATTTTATCACAGATTACTTCTATGTCTTCTTTATTATTTTTATATTATTTTACTGATTTTTTTAAATTAAATGTATTGATGATTTAAACATCTGCAAATTTTATTTCAGGACAGTAAAAAGGCATTATAGAGTCAATTTCATAAAAAGATGGTGTTCTGTTCCAAAGTGTCACTTGTTGGAAGTGTTGTTATAACATATTTTCATTCCATAAAAATGATTCTGATAGCTATGCAACAAATATACCTGTCAGGGATAAAACTGAAGACAGGTGACCAGTTGAGTGACATTGTAGTAGACCATGCAAGACAAAGTTCTGAACAAGTCAGTGAGGTGGAAATGAAGAGAAAGAGATGTAACAGGGATATTTTTAGGAAGTACAAATGCAAAGCGAGTAGGAGTTAGAAGCAAATCCAGGGTGGGAAAGTGTTTTGTCCTATATGGAGCTGAGGAGGACCCCCCAAAATCAGAATTATATTCTGGAGGGCAGACCCCTTGTACAGGCTTCCCTCACTAAGTGAGCATTCTAGGAACTCATGTGTATCAGTGTGCCAGCTGGTGGTATTGTGAGAGACTGCGTTTGGCTTCAGTGAATCTTTTTGAAGACTCATTGAATCTGTTTGCCCATTTCATGATGGGTGATTCACAAGCACACCTGGCCCACAGCAGTTTTTGATCAAACAGCATGACGTCCTGTGCCCCATCCTCCCTATTCACCCTATCTTGCCCTGGGTGACTTTTTTTGTTTTGTTTCCCTGCATGGAAAAATGTTCTCAGAGGAAAATCTTGCCAATGTAGAAAAGGTGAAATAGAAACAGCAGAAGCACTTAGAAGGCATCAAAATTGACAAGTTCAAAAACTGTTTTGAGTAGTGGGAAAGAGTGTCTCAATAGGTGTATTGCATCTAATAAAGAGTACTTTGAAGGTGACTGAAGTTTAAATATGTACAAATAAATATACAGTTTTCAATAAATAAATTCCAGTTTTTGGATATATATACAAAGGTTAGGTTTGCTTAGTCCTAGAAATGGTTAGGACCTTGTTACTGCACCTAGATGTCACACACAGACTCCAAAAATGTGCATTTGCTAATAGAACTCAGTATCTTCTCACTAAAACATTTATCATTGTCCTTTTTTTTTGGTCACAATTGATGGTTGATGGCTTTATCAGCAATCTTGTTGTTAAAACTGAAAATCTCAGTTATTTTTTCCTCATAACCATCATTTACCTTTCACCAAGTTCTCTTGAATATTTTTCAGAAGCTACCAGGATAGAAATCATTTTTCCTCTCAGCTCCCTCTCTCCCAAGTTCAGGTCCTCATCCTCTTCTGCATAGCCTCTTGCATAGCCTTGCACAGAGTTTACCTGCCAACTGAAACTGATTTTGTACATTGCTAGAGAGTTGTTTAAAACCCCAATCTAATCAATTTTTTCTCTGTTTAACATGAATTGGTACATCCTTCCTAACTTTTTTTATACTTTAGATTGAACACATATGATATTTTATGTTTTAAATTGGTTCCACAGCAAATTTTTATTCTATGGTCTCACTGTTGCTTCCCTCTGTCCAGTCCTTGACTCTCACTGTAGTTGGCCATTTCGAGTTCCCTAAGCACAGGATGGGCAATCACCTCCCTACACCTCTGTTTCTTCATCATGCATTTTAGAAGATTGATGCTGGATTTATTTTCCTTCCTTAAATGTAGATTAAATGTGGTATTTGTGATGATTTCAATAATAATATTGGGCATTCCTTTTTAAGGAATGTAATCGCCTATTATGCCACCTTATTCTCATGTGAAATAAAATACAACTTGTATCTATTAACCTCCTGCTGTATTCTAGCACACAATTTTCTTGAGACTGACAACTGTCTATTTCACCAAAATCAGTCAAAAGTAGTAAATTATTCCTGCTTAACAGATTGTGCTCCTCAACAAAGCACATAAATGTGTTTAGCTTAATCAACTATTATTGGAAATGAGAATCGTTTTCAAATTGTTCCAAAGGAAAACAAACCAACAAACTTGTAAACATGCACTTGGCACAGAAATTCAGCTTAATTGAACTAAATTTTTAAAGAGAGAGAGAGTGAAAGGGAACTGGAGTGAGAGGCATGTTTGATGAAGGCTGGAAAATCTACATGTCAGCGATAATAAACTTGTTATTTAATAAGGTTAATAACAGATAAAGTCCCCTAAAGATGAATTGTTATCACAGTTGACGTTCGTTTTATTAAAATGTTAATGGCCTGAGGCAAAAGCAAACTGTTCTCTTAATCTGCCAGAAGAACTGCTTTTTCAGGAATGATCATACCCCAG
Organism: Tonatia bakeri; assembly: GCA_004024845.1. Taxonomy (NCBI): domain Eukaryota; kingdom Metazoa; phylum Chordata; class Mammalia; order Chiroptera; family Phyllostomidae; genus Tonatia; species Tonatia bakeri. The sequence goes on along the minus strand of PVIA01009793.1, from coordinate 24,866 downwards.
AGCACATGGGATTTGAGCAAACCATAATAAGCATATTTGAAATTTGGACTAGACACAGCTCCTGAGATCTTAACTCAACTTGACTAACCTACAGATGCATTCACGTACTCATTCATGGTCAAACTTCTTCCTCATAGCAGCCAAATACATGACACTGAATTTTGCACATGAACATCTGTTGAAAAAAGTTTCTATAGGTTACTTTTGTTTTTCTTTTCAAGGTTGAAGGAAATAACTAGTGAGGTTTTTTTTCCCTCATTTCCTCACCTCTATGCACATAATAAGCAAGCCGAGGGCATTTTCTCGTATGTCTGATTGCCTGCACTATACAATATACCTTTCCTATAGTGGCTGAAGTAAAAATAAAAGCATTCAGCAGCACCTTCAAGGACAGTCAAGTGAGTCAACCCAATGCCGACTGTGTATAAATGTGATGGGTTTAATTGTGATTTGTTTGGCCCATAAGCAGAACCCCAAAAAACCTCTGTCAGATAATGTTGTATTCCTACCAGAGTAATATTAGCTCAGATCACAAAAGAAACAGAGTTGAAATTCAATTCTTTCTTATCAACATTTTTCGCAGACTCTTTTCTTATATAGCTACACACATATGTGGTATATATCAGTGAGAAAAATTGCAAATCACAAAAACACTATAATATTGACTATTGTATTGCATATCTGAAAGTAGAACAATAAGAAACCTTCAGTATCTTTTAAATTGTAAGTGATTTTAAGCGGGGAGGATCTGCTGGCAGCCAGGAGGTGGAATTGACAACTGTGAAAAACTAGTGTGGCATGGATTCAGGTAGGGACAGGACCTGAAATTTACATAATCTAGGGACGTCTAGAGACCACCAAAGGTCTATACTGCTACAGTTTAAACACAGAAATACAGTTGAAAAGAGAAAAACAATAACTTTCATAAGTCCAAATATGAATAAAAAATTAAAAATCCAAAAAGTTTCCAGACCTAGGGAGGACTAAGTAGTCTATAATCAGGACATCCAAACCTGTTTTATGCTCTGTATGGATTGGAGTGAAGGGTGGTGTAGGAAATTTTGAATCTGTAGGTGTTAATCTGTAGTTCTAAATGCATATCTTTATTGATAATTTTGTGACTATAAAGCTAATACATTATGTAAAAAGTATTAGTAGTTAGTTACATGTTTTTCTTACAACATAGTATTTCATCAACATATATTCATGTCAATAAATACATCATTGCATACTGGATTAAAAAAAAAATTCAACAGCTTCTCCCATCAAAAGACGAAACTAACTTCCACCTTCCCCCCCTCTCTTTCTCTCTCTATTTATTTCCTGTTGGAATTATAATTTTTTTGTTTAATCACCCATACTTTTGTTTATTTTGTATTTTTCTTGCTATTTAGAATATATATGTATGTGTGTGTGTGTGTGTGTGTGTAGTAAAACTTACTAAAAAACTATATGCAGTTTCAAGTACGAAGTGGTTTAAAGAGAAATACCAGAAATGCTCATACACACATTAACCAATGTAAGTAATCAAAAGTTACCAATAAAGACTCCTTACCAATAGAAATGCCTTTGAATTCCAACTTCTCAGTAATATGCTTATTCACTTAGCCATTCTTTTACTTTTAGAAAAATGTTTGGCTTATATCCACTATTTGGCTATTGTTTATAGTGCTGATATAAACTTTCTTTTGTTAATAATAATTTTTTATTTTTCAGTTACAGTTGATATACAATACTATACTAGTTTATGTGTACAATCCAGTGACCAGATACCACACAATCCACCAACTGAGCATCCTGATAAACCCCACACCTATCTGACATCATACACAGTGACAAGAATAGCATTATCTGTATTCCCTGTGCTGCACTTCACATGCCCACAACCATTCTATAACAATCAATTTGTACTTCTTAATCCCTTCATTCTTTTTCACTCATTCCCCTGACTCCCCTCCTGTCTGGCAACCATCAAAATGTTGTCTGTATCAATGAATCTATTTCTGTTCTGCTTGTTAGTTTATTTTGTTTTTTAGATTCAGTTGTTGATAGATATGTATTTATTGCCATTTTATTGCTCATGGTTTTAATCTTTTTTTCTTCTTAAAGAAGACCCTTTAACATTTCATGTTATACTGATTTTGTGTTTATACATCTTTATATGCATGCACACACATACACACCTCTGATAGTTATTCACCTAAAAGTAATATTGCTGGTGATAGGATATGAAAAAGTTGAGCTTTAGTTGATCTTCTCATTTTCTTTTTCTTTTCTTTTTTTTTTTTTTGCTGGTGTCTTTTTTCTACCTTTATTTTTTATTGTTGTTCAGTTATAGTTGTCCCACCTTTTCCCACTTTGCTCTCCTGCCCCTCCCCCCCATTCCCACAGTCAATGTGCCCCAACCCATTGTCCATGCCCCTGAATCTTCTATTCATGTTCCTTTGCTTGCCCCTTCTCTTTCTTTCCCCCATTTCCCCCCTCCTCTCCCTTTTGGTCATTGTCAGCTTGCTCTCCATTTCTAAGTCTCTGGCTCTATTTTGCCTTTCAATCCAGTGACCCACCAATGGGACTATTCCCTAAAAATCCCAAATCCTGAATTCAAAAGAACCTATGCACCCCAATGTTCATAGCAGCATTATTTACAATAGCCAAGTGCTTGAAACAGCCTAAGTGCCCATCAGTATATGAGTGGATCAAAAAACTATGGTACATTTACACAATGGAATACTATGCAGCAGAGAGAAAGAAGGAGCTCCTATCCTTCATAACAACATGGATAGAACTGGAGAGCATTATGCTAAGTGAAATAAGCCAGCTCCTGGAAGACAAATACCATATGATCTTCCCATTTTTCAAAGTGTTTGAAACAATTTGTGCTCCTACCAGCAAGCACACAGCGAGAGTTCCAGTTACTTGAAAATCCTTGACAAAATTTAATTGTCAATTCTCTTAACTCTAGTAATTCATATTGGTTAATATGTATTTTTTTGGTGTTTTATTTTGTTTTACTCTCATACATAATGAGATTGAGAACAAATTCTTGGCTTTTTTGCCATCTCAATATTTTGTTTGTGTAATTTGATAATAATATTGCTTGCCTAATTTTACATTTTCCCTTAAAGACTTTTTATATATTAAGAAAGTTTGTTGAAAATTTTCTAGAGAAACAACACCAGAAAATTTTCTAAATTTGCGTATTAATGCCAACTGTTTGTCTGTAGGTTCTTATGTATTTTCTATTTTCCTTCCTTCCTTCCTTCCTTCCTTCCTTCCTTCCTTCCTTCCTTCCTTCCTTTTTTCCTTCCTTTTTGCTTTTAACTCTTTCTACTAGCTATATGACCTTTAGTAAAATGTGAAATAGATTTAATGATCTAAATCTGAGGGAGCAATTTCTATATTTCACCATTAAACATGGAGCTTATTGTTTATGTTGTTTAATATCCTTAATCAGGTTAAGGGAGTTTCCTTTCTGCCCTCATTTATTAAGAGTTTGTCATTATTGAGCAATGAGTTTTAATTAACTTTTTCTCAAAATATAACATACATACATAAAATTACAAGGCTACAACTTAAGTGTACTAATAAATTTACATTTTCACCAAGAGTTGGTAATATCTATTATTTTCATTTTGTTATTATAGGAGGTATATAATAATAGTAACATATCTTAGTTAAATTTGCATTTTCCAATTGGATAATGATGTCAAATGTAACTTTTCATGGTAATTGATCATTTGGATATCCTCCCTTGTAAAATAGTAATTTTTTTTGCCCATTTTTATATGTGATTTTCTTATATTTCTTATTGATTTGTAAGTTTTCTTTATATATTCTGATAAAAATCATTTTCCAGATACATGTGGTAAAAAATTCTTTCTCTTGTAGCTTGCCTTTATACTTTTGTTAGTGGGCCTTTGAGAAATAGCTATATTTTACTTTATAGTAATATAATTTAAATTTTCTTTTATTTATAATCTTTGATTTTTAGGTTCTGTTTTGTTGGTTTTTAAAATGTCAGCATTATGAAGATTTTCTAAATTAACTCTTAAAAGCCCTACTTAATTTTTTAAATTAAAAAAAAGTTTTATCACATTTAGATCTATAACCTGTCTGGAATTGGTTTTTGTGTGTGGAGTGAGTGTGATAATGGCTCATTCCCCTTCATGCCCACACTGCTATGCAATTGATTTGGTACCATTTATTCAAAAGGCAACCCATTACCCACTGCTCTGCACTGTTATCTTTGTCATAAAATCAGGTGACCAGATATGTGTAGGTCTGGGGCTAGATGCTTTTTTTCCTCACTGGTCCATTTACCTAGCCCTATGCAAACATTAAATTTTCTTAATTATAACTTTATAATAAATTACTTTATCTTGTTGATTAAGTCCCCCTGCTTTGTTCTTCCTTTTCAATATTACCTTGGATACTTTGTTCCTCTTATCAGTTTCAGAATATGATCGTCAATTTAACCAAAAATCCTGTTTAAATTTTGAATGGATTATACTTACTGTGGGATCAATGTGGGTAGAATTAATGACTTTAGTATACCAGGAAAAAAACCCAGAAATTTACAAAAGCAAGAAAAAATAAAGATAGTATAAATGGATACCTAGCAGATCAAGATGTTGGAGTATTTACTATGGATTTAAAATGAGATTATATGTCCAAGAAAATAAAGCACAAGGGGAAGAATTTTAACAGAATACTGGAAGCTCTAAAAAAGCATTAAATCAAAACAAAATAATAAAAATTGAAAACTACAATAATTAAAATAAAATCTCCATAACCATAAAGAAGCCCTGGCGGAAGGGGAAGAAAGTCCAAATAAAGCTCTGAAAAAAAGGGTGCATAATTCTTAAAAGGGTATGAAACATGTAGGATACATATGTACAAAACAAGAATAATTGGAGTTGAAGAGAGAGAGGAAACAAGCTATTTTAAAAGCAAATAGATTAAAAATTTTCAGTGCCCTGACTTGGCTGGGTGCCTTTCTGCTAAGTGAAATTTGCAGGCTCAATTCCTGGTCAGGGCACATGACTAGGTTGTGGGTTTGGTCCTCTGTTGGGATGCTTAGGGGAGGCAACTGATTGATGTTTCTCTCTAACATTGATGTTTCTCTCATTCTCTTTCTCCCTCTTTTCCTCTCTCTAAAAATAAATAAATAAAATCTTTTAAAAATAATTTTCAAGATTGACTAAAGATACCAAGCTATAGATTTAAAAGTTCTATATTCCTCATGTATGATAAATTAAAAGGAAACAATACCTAGGTACATCACAGTTTAATTGTGATTCACACTCTTGAACATAGATGCAGAAAGTCTAAAGAAAAGTATTAACACTTCAAATTCATATATAAAATAAGATATCACAAGAGTTATTTTTACATCAGGAATGCATGGTTGATTTAACATTGTAAGATTAATAAATTCAGTTCATCAAATGTAAAAATAAAATCACATGATTCCTTCACCTTTTTCACCTTGTGAAGTATATTATCGGCTAACCATTATTCTATATACCTGGAACTAATACAAAATAATATTGAATGTAAATGGTAATTTAAAAAATAAAATTACTGAAAGAAAAAATATCATATGATCACCTAAAGATACAGAAAAAGTATTTGATTAAATCCAATATCTGTTCATCATAAAACATTTAGCAAACTAGGGATGAAGTGAAGCTTCCTTAACTTGGTGAAAGTATATTTAAAAACCTACAGAAAACATCATACTTAATGGTGAAATATTAAAATATCTCTCTCTGTATTTTGATATGAGAAAAAATGATGCAATCATAATTTTCACTCTTTGAAGTCCTAGAAATCCTAGTTAGAGCAGTAAGACAGGGAAAAATGATACAAGGATATAAGTAAAATTGTTCTATTGGCAGACAACACAATGGGGAATTTAGATAACCTCAAATAATTTATAATTGAAATATTTGAGCAAATAAGTTAATTTAGCAAGCTTATTGCTTATGAGTTCACTAATAAATATCAAGCAAAGTTCTACATTCTACCAAGTACCAAAGAATACCAGTTACAGTAGCATTGAAATACATATAAGTAAAAAACTGGAAGCAAACAAAATATTCATCAAGTTCAATACATGCTGGCATTCCCATACTCAGAGTTACTTTGAAGAAAACAGTTGAAAAAATTGATGTAAATCAATAATGTTGAATTGGAAATATCTGCAAGAATTATGTTAAAAGAATAAAATAAGCAAGTTGCAGAACAATACATTTGGCATACTAAAGTTGATTTAAGATAAAATATAATTGTAAAAGTAAACTATGTATTGAATTACAGGCATTTATGTATTAATGGAAAGCATTGCAAAATGCCTGCAATTGAGAGTAGTAGTTACCTATGCAGACAGACTTTGATTTTTAGATTGTGTTAATCATTAAACTCCTTTTCACTCAGATTTCCAGTTTTTCTCTACCCCCTGCCATTCATAAGTATATTTCCCCCTTCATTAAAATTAGCCATGACCGTGTAACTTGTTTTCCCCAGTGGAATATGAGTGGAAGTGACTTCTATTTATTATTTATTCTGTTTATCATTATTCTGTTTAATGTGTATTACTTCTGTTTAGGAGTAATAAAAATTCTATAATATTGTCTGATACCTTTTCCCCTGCTTTGATGGTTGTGGGTCCTGTGCTGATATAAGGTAGTGTAAAGATCAAGCACCAGGATACTGACAAGAGAACTCCCTTGGATGGTTGCTCAGATCTAAAATGACAAATTTCTGTTTGACTAAACCATTAAAATTTTGAAATTGTTTATCAATATAGTATATGTAGCCTATCATGAATGATACATACAAGGGGGACTTGAAATCATCTATTTTTGGTAATGGGAATATTTTATACACTACTTATTTTATTTTAAAATGTTTGTAAATAAATGAATTTTAAAAAGATGGATACATTGCCTTGAGTATAGGTTTAATTTAGCTCCTTATATCTTACAAAAAATTAAAAAAACAGACGTACTAAAATTACCCAGGCTTTTAGGATGAATTTTGACATTTTTAGGAAGAATGTGTATACCTTACAGACCAGTCTTTGTCTTTGCCAATTCCCTGAGTTATTAATCTGCAATTAAATAAAACTAGATGTAATAACAAAAAGTTCACGTAGGTTGTTTTAAATCTTAGATTTAGGCCCTGGCTGGTGTGGCTCAGTGGATTGAGGGCAGGCCTGTGAACCAAAGTATCACCTGTTTGATTCCCAGTCAGGGCACATGCCTGGGTTGTAGGCCATGTCCCCAGTAGGGGGTGCACAAGAGACAACCACACATCGATGTTTCACTCCTCTCTTTCTCCCTCCCTTCCCCTCTCTCTAAAAATAAATACATAAACTCTTAAAGAAAAAAAAAAGAAAAGATGTTTGGAAAGGTGTCTGAAGTTCAAAGACCTAAGGCTTGAATCGGAGTTCTCATGTGTGGGATGGAAAAAGTTCAGGACCATTTCTTTATCTCATAACTTGTTACAGTTTCATGTATATCTGAATCCATCTAGAGATCTTGTTTAAAATGCAGATTCTGTATTTGTAGAAGTGGAATGTAAAACATTGTTTTTTGAAAACTCTCAGAGGGATACCCCTGTTGCAAGTCCAAGGACCAGAGTAGAAGCAGCTGGGCAGTTAACAATATATTTATTGTAGGAAATATATATATAAATAAAATATGTATTTATTAATTTGAATCAATAAAATATTAGTAGAGCTAAATAGAATTTCTAATAGAACCCTAAAGTATAATTATATAAAACATATAAATTAAATATATACAGTGGCTGTATTTTAAAATAGGTATTTTCACAGAATCCTTGAATTGTCTTTGTGAAGATAGGTCTTAACTGCTCTAAATATCGGTGTTTGCTTAGGGACTCAGGTCATGGGTGTATATATATATTTTTTTTTCTTGTTCTGGTGCATCAGTAGAGAATTACTTTTGAATTTTCCATCATTGACTTAATTAGGAATAATCATTTACTAAAATAAAAGTAAAAATAAATACTTGCCTAAAAACACCAAGATTAGTAATTTGCGGGTTATTATAGTATGAATTACAAGGGAAAGAAATGTATTCCCTTAAAAGAAATACTTTACCGTGAGCTTCTTACAACTTGATGTTACATAGTGCCTAGAGATCACTTGTGAGTTGAGAAAGTAGTGTTTTTATATATAGTAACCCAAGAATCATCCTGACCCTTATTCCTTACAACTAAATAAACTGCAAAGCGTGCAGTCTTTGATGTTCTGCCAGCAGGAGCATTGAGATAAGAATTCCCACTATGAACACTGTGTTATCCTTTTGCCATTATCTGCTGATTAAACCTCAAAGGCCCTTTCAAACTGTCAGGGAAAGCACACACAAGGTGTTCTACATGGATATGTGTGGCAGGGAAGGACAGGGAGTTCTTGAATTCTACGTTCTGTGAATACCTGACTTTCATCCTTAAAGCTCGTTGTGTTTCTGCTTTTGGATGTAGCACAGGATTGTGTTGCTCGGAAAGCTTTTGGTAATAAAGGAAACACCAGGTGCATGCTGTAACTAGAACTCAGGGGAAATTATTAGACTCTAGCATATGATGCAGTTGAGGGTCAAGCCCAGGGCTAAATAGATGTGAGCTTCGTGTCGATTAGCAAACAACTTAAACCTACTGGGTCACAGGTGGCAGGAAGCTTATATTATCAGCAAAGGGAGAATATGTATCACATGGGGAGCACTCAGAAGTAGAATATGTAATACTGTTTCATCAGTTTGATATGGGTAGGGTAAAGAGAAGTTTTGAGAGAGCTTAAAAATATGTATATATTATTTAGATGCACAAATGATGAATATATTAACTCCAAATCTTCATCAGACTCAAAAAGCACCTTGGATTTGAACATGAGTAATATCATTTAGAAACCCAGGGCATTTAGTGTCATGAACTGAATTTAGTGTGATGGTGACTTGGGCAAAAATTTTAAATTTTTAAAAAGTTTATTTATTTTACTTTTATTGAATTTATTGGAGTGAAATGGTTAATAAAATTATATAGGTTCCAGGCATATAATTCCACAGTACATCATCTGTATATTGCATTGTGTGTTCATCACCCAAAGTCAAGTCTCTGGCCATCACCATTTACCCCGCTATATGCCTTCATTCACCTCCCTCCACTCTCCTTGCTCTCTGATTACCACCACACCATTGGCTGTGGCCATGAGTTTTTTATTTTTTTGCTTAGTCCCTTCACTTTTTTCATCCATCCCCTCAACTCCCCTCCCCTCTGAGAGCTGTCAGTCTGTTCTCTGTATCTAGGAGTCTGTTTCTGTTTTGTCTGTTAGTGTATTTTCATTCTTGATTTCTTGAGGGAATAATAGTTTGCTGGTGTCTTCCTGATGGACAGACATTTTCCTGAGGGCTCATTTATCTAAAAATAGTTCTTGATTTTTGAGTCATCTTTGAAGACCCTGATGATTTCTGGAAGGGGCTATTGGGAAAGAAGGAGAAAAATTATAATGCTGGGGAACAGTCTCACATTCTCTCACTAACAAGGCCCTGGTGGCCTTTGCAGTGGTTATTCCACCTGCCCCAAAGCAGATATGTAGCTGCTGGGTTCTTCCTTACCCACGGGCTTTGAAATGAATATGTGATTATGTTTATTGAAGGGCTTTTCTCCTAGATTTCATAACAACATAACCCTGTTGTCATTGCTGATAATGCTTCATACCACCTGATGGGAGATGTTAGGTCAGGAGATTGCTAGTCTTCTCCTCACTGAGGTCAAGCTACATATTTTCAAATAGGGAAGAGAATCACTGGTTACAGAAATCTTCATGTGATGATATGGATACATGGAATGTATCCAACATGAGCTATTCTGTTAACATGTTTTTAATAAAATTCTTTTAGGTGTTATATTCTGGCTTAAGGTTTTTTGCTTAATTGCTACTATCTTTTCTGTCTCTACTGACACAACCTTAAGCTTAAGAGTGGAAAGACTTTAGATATGATATATTTCAGTTATGGTAAATAGGGTTCAGATTGCATACTAAAATTCTGATAACCAGGTGGTAGCTTTCTAGATCCCTGGACTGAGAAGCCTTTGCAGTTAACCCCATAAGTCAATAAAAAAAAAAAAAAGACATGATTAGTTAGTAATATTTTTCATGGAAGAAAGTGGGATGAATGGTGATACCCATCCTTGATCTTGACCAATCCTTATTATTCTAATTGAGTAAACCTCAGATTAAATAGTATAAATGACTTGCAAGAAAGAGATAAAATTTGAGCTTTGGGAGCCATACTCCAACTTCTGTGCTCTTTTTATTACACCATCCAATCAATATTTTTTATTCTTGATGACTATGTAAAAAATTAGGTAGAGAAAAAGCAACCATAATTTGTTTATTATACGTTATTGGGGAGAGAATATGGGATCAACTCAAAGTACTTATCTTTCTTTCATTCATCCATACACTTTCTTGATAAAGATACACTATATTATTTGGGAAATATTATGAGTACCAAACATGATCTCGAGACAACCATTTGAAATTGTAATAAGATTATTTTTTGTAGCATTTTTGGAAGTGGGAGTAAACTCTAGTTTTTGGGACCCACTGATTAATGGTTCATTTAAATGGTGAAATCACTTACTTGTATTGTTTAACAAACTCTATTCTTCTTGGAAGCCTCAGGGACCCTTTATGGCCTAAATTCTAAATCAATTTAAAAAAGAAAAAGGATTCAATGTATTACTTTGATTACTTTTGAGATTTAGGTTGGAAGAGATAGTTTATATACACCAGTAAGCCTGCTTTCTAATGCTGAACCTCAGAATTAGAAAAGCATCCTCTCAGTCACAGGTAATGCTGGACTGGAAGGGCCTCACCCAGAGCTGCAGCTCATGGAATGGAGAGGAGGGAATGTCAGCTCTCTGAAGCCATTTGGATCCCATTAGGAAATGGCATCATCACTTGGGCTAATGTGCCATGTTTCTCCTTTCAAAATCACTAGGAAGCTACTTTACTTATTTATTTATTTTTCTTATTTCTCTATTATAGTTGATAAGCAAAGAGTAGGGATGCAGGCCCGGAATACCACTCTAGTTTATATCCTTGTACATGAGAATCTTGACTGTGAGAAAAACATTCACCACCATCTCTCACACACACTTTGAGTGATCTTTCTGTACATACTCTTTGAGACTCACTGGTCTTGATCTACATTTCTTTTCAGGATCTCTCTGTAAGGAATCCTGAGCTTAACCCTAATATAGACCAAATGACACTGTATGCCTGAAATGTTTGCAGGGCCCCAGTGTGCAAGTAAAGGTTCAGCAAAAGCAGTACTGCTGCTGTGGTTTTAACTTGGGACTGTGTGTGATAATCTCCCCTGTTTCTGGCACCCCTGTGACTACTCCAACCTCCTTCCAGAACTGGGAGAGGCTGTGGAGAATAAATGTAGTCCATTTCAGTGACCATCTTTTCAAACACCAAAATCTTAAAGAATAAGAAAGTAGGAATAAAAAAAATAAATCAACATGTGTATAAAACTATGTATGAGAAGCAATAATTATTAAGAACACTAATGATGTGGAAAGATCCAGATAATCTTTCATCCTTTATTACCTAAAGGTCATCAGATGCTAAGGATGTGCTCATTATAGTTTCTCATTTATGGAATTTTTTATGCAGAATGTTTGTAATAAAGGTTATGTTATGACTACTATTACCACTACCACTAATGGTAGGACTTGTAACTCAAAATAGTAAAAATGGTTATTTTCTGTGTGAAAAATAAAACCTAGAAATGGAAGAATTGAGTGTTTAGTGGTCTGGAAAGGGCAGGAAAAGAAGGAGTTACATGTCTGTTACTTCCAATGCTGTCTCCTCCACTAACTAGAATTCCTTCAATAGTGGACAAGTATGAATTACTTAAAGTAGAGTGTCTGGTTAATAGAAGATATTAACAGCATCTCTGATAAAGGTTTAATATAAAATACATAAGGAAGAGTTATTAAATATACAACAGGGAGAAAACCCTATGGAAAAATAAAATAATTGGTTTATAAAAGAAAAAAACTGAATGGTAAGAAACATATGAAGAGGTGGCTAGCCTTACTGATAAGGAAATAAATTAAAATAAAGACAAAAACAATACAGAAAACCTGTTCCAGAATTTGGAATGAATTTCTATTACCTCTTAGGTCAAAGAAGGTGGAATATGCCTGTATTATGGCCTGCTCATGTTTGGCTTAATGAGGCAGAACATCCTCATTCATCTGACAAAAGTGACAGGGTGTTTTGACCTGCCTCCCCAGCCCTTCCTTCCATCCCATGCCCAGCTTCTAACTGAATGACCATAATCAGTATCAAGCAGAAAACTGGGCCACTCTCTCTGATCACAAAGGCACTGATGATAGAGATGACCAGAAAGTCATCTCAGATCCTACTTTGTATACCAGAGGCAATCAAGAAATGGACAAGATGTTATCAGTCAATTCTATTTCATTGTTATTCATAGTGGAAAAGAAAAAGTTATTTAAAAGCTCAGTCTCAGGAGATGGTAAGATAAATTATATCAAAGCCATATGGTAGCATACAATATACCCATTGGAATCATGTTTTTGAAGAATACTAAAAACAAAAGAGCATATTCATAATATTAAGTGAAAGAGTAGAAAACAAAAATTATAAAGTATGGCACCTTTTTTATTTTACAAAAATTAAAAATATCTGTGCATATACCCAGTATTGGTAAGTTGGTAATACACCAAAATATTGACAATGGATATCTTTGGATCTTAGGAATAGACATGGTTTTCATCATCTTCTTTTCTGTATTTCTCAAAATTTTTAATAGAGTTGCGCTTTTTTTTTATAAATGATGAAAATGAAAATACTAACTAATACAGCTGCTTGCTCTGTGCCAGGCACAGTTCTGAGTACGCCACATGTACAAATTATTTCTATCCTCACAACAGATCTGTGAAGCGGGTAGTGTAATTACATCTATTTATCTTGTACTTGGAGCTCCCTGACATAGAGGTCGAGCAAATTACTTTATGGCATTTTGGCTCTAGAGTCTGAATACAACCACTATACACACTGTCTCCTCAGTGTCCTTATTTATTGTGCACCTGGAGGTAAGGCTTAGTGCAGCTTTATGTGTAAGATGATGGTTTCTTAATAGAAGCTTTGGGATCGGGGAGAAAAATAATGGGGGAAAGGGTAAGCAAGAGCCCAAAAGGCAGAAAACCCTTTTCAAAATAGTGCCCTCAGTTCTAGAGTCAAGTATCATCATGTGTACAGTTGTTTTAAGGAGGGAAAGTAATTAGCATAGTTTCATTTTCGTTTGTGTGCTTCTTCTGAGAAGTGAATATGAGAAGCAAGAGAGACTTGTATTGCTCCATGATTAGCCACAGAAGCATTGACAAAGCTGTATGTTTTATTACACACTGATAATAATGATTCTTGAAGGGAGTATGTGTGAAGTCCATCTTGGAAGAGGTCACCAAATGCATGGCTCTTTACCCTTGTTACACTCTCAGGCAGCAGATCTTCATCACCTGAGATCTCAGTATGAAGATGGACCAGTAATCATAGGCCTCCCAACCTCCTAGCCTACCTCCACACATAATAAATTTCTGATATGCTGCTTGTGTTTTTGGTTCATTGATTTGCAATTTTATGGTGTGTAACCCAGTGTATTAGTCAGGGTTCTATAGAGAAACTATATATATGTGGATTATAAAAATAATCCACATGTAAAAATTGGCTTAAACAGTAGTTACAGAAATGAAGAGGTCTCATGTCTGCAAGCCGAAGAACCAGGAGAGCCAGTGGTGTACTTCAGTTCCAGTATGAAGGCCTGGGAACTGAGGGGCTGAGGGTGTACATCCTGATCTGCGTTCTAGAGCTTGGGAACCAGGAGCAAGATCAAGGGCAGAGATGAATGGTCCAGCTCAGTGAAAAAGACAGAAAGAGCAAACCTGCCCTTTCTCAGCCTTTTTGTTCTATTGGTGTCCCTTATATACTGGATAGTGCCCTCTACGGTGGTGTGGGCAATCTTTGTTACTCAGTCTTCAGATTCAAATGATAATCTCTTCCTGAGATACCCTCACAGACATTCCTAGCAATGTTTTATCAGCTATCTGGGCATTTCTTAGCTTAGTTGTATTGACACAAAATTATCTATGGCACCCCATAAATATCAGGGTCCTAACAGCTTGCCTTTTACACCCAAGTAATGATCCATTGTCAGGGTTCAAATTCATCCACTGCTCCTTCAGCAGTTAGGTGTAACTGAAGAGGTTTCTGTGATCACTCTGCTGGCTATGAAAGAGCTGCTCCATCACATTTTTCCCTTTCACTCAGACCATTTCTATTTGCTTCAAGCTCTGATGCTGGGTCTTTTATTGATTAAACTTTTAGACATTTGTTTGCAGCTATAAGCTCTTGTCAACACTAACCTGTTATAGTGCCCTTCTAAGTCTTTTTCTCCAGTGTTTCAGTGAACTGGGAGATCTTATTTAGCATTTATCAAATAGTAAATAGCTAATTACTCAAAGTAGCTATTTACATATTGAATTTATTTTTCTTGGCATCTTTAATGTCTGATTAACATTTTCTTCCTACAGCTGGAAGATACTTATCAGAATAAAACATTCCCTTATTTAATCTCAAGTGGAATATACGGTAAGTGTGATCATTTTAATTTGTGTCATTTATTAGCAGGAAAGAGGTATTGTACAGGTGGGACACTCCATCACATGCCAATTAGCAGGTGGCTTAGAGGGCAAGAGGGAAAACTCCTTCACCAAGGGGATTATAGACATTGCAGAAGTAGAAGTTCAGCTATGGGGAAAATAGAGGAGATGACATTGGGATGCCTGATTTTGGAGACTGGGGACAGAGCTTAAAGTAGTAATGACAACACTGTACAAATATCCTAAGAGAATACTCAAAATAGAAAGTCTAGCATCCTCCATGTAAAAATCACAGTTTCTTTGTCTAGAACCACAGAAAATTAGAGCTAAAGGAGATTTTCTGATCTAATTGAAGTGTATTATATAGATGAGGGAACTGAGGCACAGAAAAATCTTGCCTCAGCACAGTTGAAAGACAAACTAGCTATTGATGGACTTTATATCCATGGACAGACATAAAATCCAAGCTGGCTAACTCCTATTCCTTTGAATTTTTAAGAAGCACTTATGGTAGCATTTCTAGCCTACAATATATGTTCTTAGTTGGTCTCCTGATGGACTACACCAGGGTGTCTTACTACCCTGCACTTATATGGGGGAAAGGTCCAATGTTTTTAAAACAGTATATGACATGCATGTGGGGGGCAGAGGGAAGGAGAGAAGAATAGAATAGAATAGAATAGAATAGAATAGAATAGAATAGAATAGAATAGAATAGAATAGAATAGAATGGAAGGTCCCAAAGCTATTCATGGTTTCAGAGTTTGGAAATATCTTTGTGGAACAGTGATATTGAACCACAGAAAGAAAAAGGCATTGGTTTTGCTAAGGAGCAGCACTATAGTTCACTGTTAAACTTGGTGACCTGTTCAGTTACTTGCTTCTTTTAGTCTTTGGTTCCTGGCAGCCAATAGTGTTACATTAAAAGGATTTAATTAGTATTAACTCAGAGTTTAGTTTTATGGCCTGCTCAAATAATAACTGTTTATTTTCCCCAGCTCAAGTCAAAAGCTAAAATGTTGCATATGCTGACCTTGGTGTATAATAAGTACACAATAACTATTTCTTGAATGAATTAATACATACAGAGCTTTCTTTTATGATTATGCAAGTAGTGTCCCATACAAGAGGCCCAGCTAAGGGGCACAGATGGGCACTGAAACCTAGCTTGCCTTCTGGTTACCAAGCCAGGTGCCCTGGCATGTGGCTGCTTCCACCCTGGAAGAGTTGCAGTTTCCTAGTTGGTCTGCCCATTTTTCTTAATTTGCACAAATGCACTATACACAGTAGCTGTGGCCTCAAAGGAATGTATGAAATCTGGGATGAAAGGAACCAGGCCTACTGTGAAGTTCAAAGTGCTGCCATTGTAGTGGTAACACCTAGTAACTGGTAAGGGATCAAAACCACTGTGTGGGGATTGTTGATGTTTTCTTCTTGTGCATGAATCATTTCTCTTCTATGAACTCATGATGTTTTTAGAGTTACTGTCACATCAAGTAATAATTAAGAATGTGGGTAGAGCACCATTTTGATACGGCAAGGTTGTGGGTTTGATCCCCAGTCAGTGTATATACAAGAAACAACCAGTGAATGCATAAGTAAGTGGAACAACAAATTGATATTCCTCTCCCTTCCTTTCTCTCTCTAAAATCAATCAATATAAATAATAACAATCTCTCTTATATTACTCTTTAATGTTTTCAAATGAATCTTTTACTTTGAAGGCATAGATACAGTATATCTTTGTCTTAGTATATATTAGAAATTCAATAAATATTTGTTTAATCATATGAATAAACTGGATTGAAAGATCCCTGGAAGTAGGAACTATGTCAATGTCTTAATTTTGCAGCATTGACTGCAGAATAAATTTTACTAAGTGTTTGAGGAAATGTGTTGAACTTACTGAGTCCAATATTGCTCCTTAGGGTTTTGGAAACTCCAAGCTTCTTCCATGAGTTAATGTATTTGGAGCTTGTTTTCTTGTTATGATGCAGGTTTTCTAATGGGACTCAGCTACTTAAAGGTGGTTAGCATCAGCTGGATTCTCTGCCTTCACTCTCTATCCTTCTCTATTTGCTCTATGCAATAGGAGGCTGCCTCATATGAATGGCAGAAAAAAGCTCCCATGCCCTTTTGCTTCTGGTTGGGTTCAGTCAGTATGAGGTCAGAGGGAGGGCATGGAGGTCTAGTTATTCATTTCTCTAGCTTCCTCCCTGAGGAGTTGTTTCAAGGTTGTCTGTGTCCCTGAACCTAAGGTCTTAGGGTCTCAAGGTGGATTTCTAATCACTACTGTCTACGTACCAATGACCACTTCCTCATTTCACTCCACTGGGCTCCAGCGTGATTGTAGCTCTGCTATTATGTCTAACAGGTTTTGAGCTATTCCTTATAGTTTTCCTACATCCTGCCCACATCTTTGTAAGTAGTTCTGCTATTGCGCCCTCCTCAGATTACCCTAGTTTGAGTGTACCAGCTGTCTCATCTTAGACCCAATGCTCAACTAATTCTTTCCATGCTAAAACATATGTAAAAAGTATGAAGGAGCTAGAATCCCTGCCTGGCACACCTGTTCTAGTTTGCTACTCTCCTTAACAACCCTCTAGCTTGGTTTTCTGACTCCTCTGACTTTCGACCCCATCTTCAGCCTCTGCATCTAGGTTTACTAGATTTTTTCATGTTATCCTCAACTCCAGGGCCTGTTCTTCACCTAGGTTCAGTCATATTTGGTATAACTTCACCTTCCTTCCATGTGTTCCTGGAGGACATTTCCAGAACTCCCAGGGCCTGCTTCCTCCATGGGACCAGTCCCTGAAGACAGCTTTCTGACAAGCAACAAATGCACTAAGAGTGAGCAACTCATGATTCCGTTTTCTTATTAACATAGGAAAATTGTTGCAAGGGAGCCCACACTCTTCCATTTATAAGAAAAACATTCCTTCCTATATTGCATCAGCGAAATCTTCAATCTGTATGGTGCCATTCAGGTTTGGTGTCTTGGTATATAATATTTTATGAAGTTACTGGCCCAAGTCTAACAGAGTAATAACTTTAACAGATGAATTCCTTAAGTTTGGGACCTTGAGTTATGCAAAATTCAATGAGTTCCCTGATGTTATTAGTTCTATAAATCCAACATTTTGTTGTATTTACATAAAATGAAGGTTCATTAAATTTTATCCTCTTTGTACTTTATTCTCAAAATGGTATTATAAATTTTCTTCCCATGGAGTTCTTAATGATCCAAGCTATATTCTTTAAGGAGATCTGCTAACATTATTTTGAAATATAGAAGTGATGCCCCTACTATGGATATTTTTTCACAAAAGGTCTAGCTGCTACTAGTTGCAGATTTGTCTTGAAGTCTGTGCATGTAAAATAATAAACAATAAATGCTGAGGCATATTGTATAAAAATGCTATGCCTCTCTGTCTGCATGCCAGGGGAGACGACATGCTCAGGAAATATTCATGAGAAAGTAAAATGCTATTGATAAAACAGGGCTCATATGCTCTTTAAATGTCAAGTCAGAATCAATGTAATAGCATTGAGACTTTATGCTAAGGGAATAGATTATGAGAATTGGCCACTGTGTGGTATAGCCATCTAAAGAGAATGAATGAAGGAGTAATTGATGAAGACCTATCAGTAAGCATACAGGTGATTTTGAGTTCAATACTAGTAATGGCTAAACATTTGAGAGTGGATGTTTTACAGATATGAAACTAGAGTATTAATATTTTCTAGAGACTTTACTAAAGGTTATATTAATCACAACTGCCCTCTAGGAGGTTATATGATTCAGAAAGTTGCCTGAATATCTTGTTAGATTTTGTTTTCCTCATTAGATGCTAAGTTTCATACGGGCTGAGACCACAATGGTCATTTGCAACATTTGATCCCCAATGATGAATATTCTTGTAAATGGGAACGCATATATGTAAGGATTGATAGATCAATTTATCCTAGTTAGATCTCCTCTGATTACATTTTGGATTCCTGAGATAGTTCAGAATCCAGCTGTGATCTAAAATGAGGACATATCTGGTTTTCTCTGTAGGCTTTTGGAAGCACGAGTAAGGAGAGAGAAAGAAGAGGGAGAAAGAGAGAGAAAGAGAGATAGGAGTGGGTGTCAAGAATTTAAGAAAAATTTTACCTTACTTAATGGAAAAGATATTTTTTAATAAAAATTCTTGGTAAAGGAGCTGTTACTAAACTAAATGAAGCTACTTAAAATCAACGGTCATTTGACAGATTTATATAGTGTGGTGATTCCAACTAAGCCCAGGTGTGATTTTGCCTGTTTTCTCAATGTGTGAAAAACATTCAGAACACTCACAGCTTGTCAGAGGACAAGGAATCACATGGTTTGGGAAAATGTTCATGTTTATAAATTGCAGAGTCCTGATTCTTTAATGAAACAAAAAATCTACTTTCTTTGATTTGCAAATTTGGGACTTTGCAAAATAGATTTTCATGAGGGGCTTATTCATGATTTAGAAAATGCTTGTTGAATGAGTTGATTGAGGTGAAAAAGTTGAAGATAAAATAGATATGAGGACCAAGCAACACACTAGCCTCTATGGGACTCTTAAAGTCACCACAGGGAGCAGAAGCTCAGATGGGCTGAACCCATAATTGTCTCCAAATTTTTATTTGGCTCTGAAAAACAAGGTTCTTGAAAACAATCTGCTGTGACTTCTTAAGTATTCCTAGTGTGTCGGGACCTTGCTTTCATACAAATGGATGTGAGTTCTAAAAGGAATTGGAATTTGACTCCTTGGATGTCTGGGGCATGCCTCCAGTTCAGAGGACTGCTCTGTAAACCATGCAGAGCAACATTGTTGGCAATAGGCACCTACAGCTGGCAACAGATGCTGCTCTGCATATGGTTGCCTTCTCAACTTTCAGGAAAACAGGTTACTGAAACCCACCTACCTGTCCTTCATCAGCTGGTGTGTACAGTACACATAAGCTATTGGGATGAAAACACAATATCCTGAAGGGGAAATAAATTGATGTTTTTTTCTTCAGGAAGTTATATAATTCTCACCTTAAGGATGTTAGAAACATCATGTTTCCCAACCAGTTCTTAGTTTGAAAATTATACCCGGGCCATGCTGAGGCACTTAAGGCTCTGGCTTTCCTTTTTGACTTGTCATTCTTTTTTGCTGTTACATTAGGTGTGAATTTTGGAGCTTGCCTGTCTGAGACATAGGGGTAAAGAGAGCTGTTGTGTCATCAGATTGGCTGAAGGCCAACTGCTTTTCCTTCCTTCACTAAGGTTCTTAACTTAATTGCATACTCTCATTTCCTAGTGCTGAAAGAGGGAGCTGTCCTCATCAAGGACCATGACTTGGGGATTCCTTTGCTTCACCATCTGACCACCCTTTATATGTTTTCTCCCATAAGTAATTCAAGTTCAAAAAGTGTGAGAGAAATTCAGGATTACATCCATATATAATTGAGGTGAATTAAACATAGTATTTCATGTTACCCAATATTTTTAGTTTGGGTTTAAAGTATTACATTTCTTCTTTCTATCTGCAGTTCTTTTACTTTATAGACCCTTTTCTTATTCCATTTCCTTCAGGGGAAGATCTGGTCAGCTTAGTGTGTTTTTTCTTTGATTCTATTTTAAGGCTAAGAAACATTTAATCCCATTTTAGTTTCTGGAGACATAAAATAATTTCTTATTTAGATACTACAAACTTTGGAAGTCCTTAAGATCATCCTCAATTCTGACACCAGTTTTGAGTTAAGGAATAATCAAGACCACCCTCAGGTTCAATAGTTTGCTACATGAACTCATAGAAATTACTGAAAGCAGTTATACCCACGGTTATGGTTTGTTATAGCAAGAAGATTCAGACTAAACTCAACAGAAGAAAGAGGTGCATAGGGCAGGTGCCAGGAGAGTTGTACACAAGAAGTGCCCAGTTATTTTCTCTCAGTGGAGTTGTGTGAACAGTGTTGTCTCAGCAACAATGTGTGATGATAATACACTGTGTATTGACAACCAGGGAAGCTCACTTCAGCCTTGGCGTCCAGTGTTTTAATGGTGTTCAGTCATGTGGACATAGTTGACCACCAGTAGGTCTGAGCCTACCTTAGACTCTAGCGTAGACTATCTGGCATGCCCCAAGTTTATGAAGACACTCTAACCAGGCGGGACATTCCTGAGGCTCGGAGATTACCTCCTAGGAGCCAAAGGCATATAACAAACCCACCTTTGGGCAAGATGGATCCTTTCCCACATGTGTACTACCTCCAGTTGAAAATATTGTCTGGTTACCTCGCTGCTTCTCTAATTCATCTGTTATATGTCATTTATTTTGTTTCCTATTTTTTTCCTACTCCTTTATTCTAGTCTCTGTTATGAAATGGTTTTGGGTTTTTCTAGCTGTTAGATTTTTTTTTTTAACCAGATGGAGTTTTTCAGTTTCAGATAAATGAAGATTTTGGGTCTCCCTCTTGACAATCTTGCTACTGGGTAGGATGTTATGAAGGCATCTCAGAGTGAATTCTACTATACATATGAATTCTTATTAGTGGGCAGGTAAGAAGTAAGTATTAAAAAGATAGTAAAAACATTTTTTAAATTCAATAAAATCTTGGCTCTTTAGCCTTTTAAGTCATCCTTCCAAACTTGAGCAAAACGATCATTACAGGCAGATGTGAAAGTGTCCTGTCTGAGTTATAAAATTCAGATAAGTAGTTAGGTGAGAGAATCATTTTGAATTTGAACACAGAAGCCAGTGTCTTAGGCTCAGCTTCCTGATGGTTATAGGTTGCCATTTTCCTCAGATCCTTACATTTTGTATGGCAAACACAGAGGTGTCTGTATGATATTCTACCAATCTTGAACTCACTTGAACAATGAAAAACCATTTCTTAAGCTAATTATAAAGCCTTCCAGTGATGGTAAAAAATCTTCAAGAGAGTTGATGCTGGTAGCTCTCTGGAACATGGACTTGATTATTCTTACAGATGTTATCTAAACACTCTGTAGTAAGTATTCTAATTAGAATACATCAAATTTTAACTAACTTTTTCAGGATATACGTGAACATTAACCTGTGACTGTAACACACTATCTGTGCAGAAATACAGGTTCCAGCAGAAGTAAGACCTTCAGTGTGGTTGGTAGGGTAATAATATGGATGTAATAATTTATAATTTTAATCTGAACATTTCACCTAAAATGTCATGTGGTGTGCTTGAGTGTGATATTATTACATTACAGAATTATATGCTTATGATTTTGTAATAAAAGATTTTGTAATAAAAAGGGATATTATTTGCGCTGAACCCTGCATTTTAGAGTATACTTTAGATAATATAAAAGGCCATTCTAGAAAAAGCCTTTTTTCTTCAGCTTTTCTGATTTCAAAGGTTCATGTGACTGCTTTTATTTCTGTTTTTAAAAACTGGCCAATTTTGTCAAATGATGTCTTGGCTCCTCCTATCTCCTTTCTCTTACTATCATGTCTGCATAGAACCTAGGACATAATTTCAGGTGGGAAATCATCACTTATTCTGCTAAATTTGGGGGTTATCTTTAAAACACTTAAAGCATCCATATTTGGAGCTTCTCAATTAATTCAACAAATTTTTATAAAAGACTCCTTGTCAGTAGACATCTTTCATTATCTATCTATCTATCTATCTATCTATCTATCTATATCTATCTATCTATCTATATCTATCTATCTATCTATCTATCTATCTATCTATCTATCTATCTATCTATCATCTATCTACCATCTATCATCTATCTTTGTAGGTCAGTAGTTCTCTAAGAATGGCCCATTGATTCCTGGTGGTCCCCCACACACATTCAGGTCTGCAAGACCAAAATTACTTTCATAATAACTAAGACATTAGTTATTATGTTCTCAGTTGAGGATTAGTTATTATGTTGACATTTGCAGTGATGGTGTAAAAGCAATGGTGGGTAAGAGTTCTGACCTCTTAACATTCATCAAGGCAGTGGCTCTGGCCTTTGGTGTGGCTCATTGGATTGAGTGCTGGCTCTGTGAATCAAAGGGTTGCCAGGTCAATTCCCAATCAGGGCCACCTGTCTGGGTTGTGAGACAGGTCCTCAGTAGGGGGCATGTGAAAGGCAACCACACACTAATGCTTCTTTCCCTCTTTCTCCCTCCCTTCTCCTCTCTCTAAAAATAAATAAATAAAGTCTTTTATTTTTAAAGAATCTTGTTAAAAAAAAGGCAGTGGCTCCAAACTGAAGAGCAGTCACTGCAGTCTTCAGAGTAAAAAAAAAAAAAAAGCCACTTTCTCTTAAAAGTATCTTTACTGAAGCAATATAATTTAGTAATCTTTTCATATATTTTATTGATTGTGCTATTACAGTTGTCCCATTTCACCCCTATTATTCCCCTCTGTCCTGTGCACCACCTCCCACCTGAATTCCCCCCTTTTAGTTCATGTCCATGGGTCATACATATAAATTCTTTGCCTTCTCCATTTCCTATACTATTCTTAACCTCCCCCTGTCTATTTTCTATTTACCATTTATGCTATTTATTCCCTGTACCTTTTCCCACATTCTCCCCCTTCATTCCCCCACTGTTAACCCTCCATGTGATCTCTATTTTTGTGATTCTGTTCCCATTCTAGTTGTTTCCTTAGTTCGTTTTTGTTTTTGTATTTTTTCAGGTTTGGTTGTTAATAGTTGTGTTTGTTGTAATTTTACTGTTCATATTGTTTATCTTCTTTTTCTTAGATAAGTTCATTTAACATTTCATATAATAAGGGCTTGGTGATGACAAACTCCTTTAATTTGACCTTATCTGGGAAGCACTTTATCAGCCCTTCCATTCTAAATGATAGCTTTGTTGGTTAGAGTAATCTTGGATGTAGGTCCTTGCCTTTCATGACTTTGAGTACTTCTTTCCAGCTCCTTCTTGCCTGCAGGATTTCCTTTGAGAATCAGGTGATAGTCTTATGGGAACTCCTTTGTAGGTAACTATCTCCCTTTCTCTTGCCGCTTTTAAAATTCTTTTCTTATCTTTCATCTTGGCTAATGTAATTATGACGTGCCTTGGTGTGTGCTTCCTCCGGTCCAACTTTTTTGGGACTCTCTGAGCTTCCTGGACTTCCTGAAAGTCTATTTCCTTTGCCAGATTGGGGAACTTCTCCTTCATTATTGTTTAAAAAAGTTTTCAATTTTATAAAATATTGACCCTTTTTAATAGTCTCTGTGACAAAAGGGGTAGTACACATAAAACATTTTTGCCTTATCCTGAAGTATGAAGGCTATCATGAGGTTGAGTCATGAGCTGAGCTACAGACTTTTTGCAGGGAACACCACTTTTTCTTGAAAGAGGCATTGATACAAACTATGGTTTCTCAGATCTGTGTACTTGACAGATATTTTCTTGAAAATGACAATTCAAGAAAACAGACTACCATACTTATCTCCAAGGGTAAAATTAGAAATTTCAGGTGAAAATGGAAGATTTTGAAAACCTGTGTCTGCTCTCATGAGCTTAAAAATTTCTTAATTTTTGGAGATTTTTCTGATGAGATCAATGATGATATTAACAAATATTATAATATAATAAGTATAATATTTTGATATTATGTGGTGAAATTTGTGAAGATTTGGAAGATATGTATAACTCAGTAAATCAATATGTAAGTATCAGTGTATGATGTTACAAAATTGTGTGTGATAAAAACATGTAGTGTGCAATGGATTTTAATGTAATAGATGATTTAAGATTACATATTATAACTAAACTGTAAAAAACTTCCATTTACTGACTTTTGGTTTAGTTTCAAAAGTAACATTCCTGATTACCTTAAAAGGGCTGTTAAAATATTTCTCCTTTCCTCAAGTATATATCTCTGTGAGGTTATTTTGTGTACACTTCAGCAAGACCTACCTCTGAACATATTGAATACAGACCCATGTGTAAAAATCCACTGGTCACTTTCAGCCTGTCCTCTACTTCAGTGTTTTTTACTATATTTTTGCTTGTTTCTTTGTTTTGTTGTTTAGGTTCTTGTTAAAGGTGAGATCATATGGTATTTGTCTTGCACTGCCTGGCTTATTTTGCTTAGCATAATGCTCTCCAGTTCCATCCATGCTGTTGCAAAGGGTAGGAGCTCCT